>CM061147.1:2887925-2900425 GCA_030710495.1 Labroides dimidiatus
ATGAATTAAAAGTGCTTTTAGTGGTCAGTAAGACTAATAAAGATGATAGAAGTACAAGTCAACCTAACATTTATTTGACATAGACTCACAGTGCAGAAGATAGAACTGAAAGCTCACCTGTGGATATTTCTGTTGATTTTAATGTTCCCTGGACAAAGCTCACCTCATGGCTTATTTTGTACCTGTGTGTGTGTGTCATTTTCTGACAGAGATCTCACCCTGGGTCACTTTGATATGAAAATAAATCACTCACTGAAAACCCTCATCTGAAATTTTTTTAAAAAAACCTGGCAGTTTCTAAAGCATGAAATGAATTAGTTAAAAAAGTTCATCAATCAGACAATCTTCATTTACAGTACAAGTCCCAATAAAATTACCTACAGATGCTTTCTCTCAAACATTAGATCCAATATGAAGACCAGATATCTGAACCCCCCCATGAGCAGAGACCTTTGCAACATTTATTAAGTAACAGCTGTAAGAACAAAATTCCTTGAACAGACAGAAACCTGCTGCAGAACTAGACTTCAGCATCTGGTGCATAGTGGTCTCTGCAGTGGACAGCTATGCTCCTTAAGTGGTCTCTATGGTGGAACTGCACATCAGCCTCTGGAGTGCTCTCTGCTGCTCTATTCCTTTGAGCTCCATGCAGTGGCCAGTCAGTGTAACTACAAGTCAATTTTCTCTCACTTCAAGATGACTGCCCGACAGCCACAGTCGTGGACCCCTGCTGGCATATCCTGTCCATCCTTCTATTCCAATAAAACATCAGAGGTATAAATAAATAAATAAATAAATAAATTTGCGGCTTTTTTTTGCATTTACATGCACATCAAATAATCAGTAACATTTACTGTGAAATCAGACACCAGAGTAAAACAGCAGGTGATTTTTATATTCCCAGTTTTAGACTAGTTGATATAAAACAACAGCACAAAAGAATTCCTCATATTCAGGTATGGTTTTGGTTTTGGTGTGCCATTCCAAAATTTTCAGTGATGCAGTCTGGCCACCCCTAGGAAAAAAACTGCCTAAGGATTTACTTTTTTTTTACTTTGCATCAAACTTCAATGGTTTTCCTTTTGAAAACCTGTTTTGTGGACCAATATTCATAAACAAGACACTGCACTATACATTGTTTGTTCAGCATCTACATGGAAAATGAGAACCAACAATGTAAAGAAAAGGGATCCTGTCCACTTCCTGAAACAACAGGCAGTGACACCAAGGAGATGGACCGTATGACCTGTAGTGCCCCTAAATACTCAAAACATTAAGCCTTGATATTAATCATTATTTCAGTAAAATGATTAACAATCAAAAAATCTATAACAGACGGCAGAATCTCAAATCTGTCTTTTAAAATGCTGTTGACCTTTAGTGACCACATAAAGATCTGCAGGTTTTGGTATTATACACTGACTTTGAGTTCTCAATCAAACTGTTTAACTGGCTCGAAAAATAAATGTAAGTTAATTTTTCATTCCCAGAGGATGTGTCCACTCAAGTTTACATCATGAGTAAAAAGAAGCTTAGTTTTCTGTGTTGAAGACTCAAAAGACAGGAGTGCTCAACAGCAGGTGATTATTTAAAACCTCCCAGATCAAAAACAGCATCAGTGATTTCTGAGACATGGCCAAATTCAGAGAAAACTGACCCTGTTTTCATCCAGTATACATAAAAAAATAGACAACAGAGTAACTTTTAATCTGAGGGTGTAACCATCTTTACTTCTCCTCAGTTATTCTCAGAAAAAAAAAAGAGTTTTTTCGTGAGTTAATGAGAAAAAAGGCTGCACTTGTTACTGAGCTGAAAAACAAGAAGTGATTATGGAAATGAGATGAGCTTTTGGAGTAATGCTATAAATAATAAGTCATCCTCAGAAAGACTGGTTTCACTTGGAATTATTCCTGTTATACATATTTGACACCACAAAGTCCATCAGATGTTTGTGCTGTAGCCTGCAGCCCCTGTGAGGATCTTTTTGTGCAGTCAGTCTTTGCTGATTCACCGTCTTTAGTCTAACACACACTTTGCTGTCTTAGTTTCCTGCAGTCTGGTCTCTGACATTTGACACACTTTGTTGAAAACTGGCTTGATAAGGACCTAAATGTCATTACATGTTCATGTGGTACAGAGAAGAATACATATCATATTGTCATTAGTTATCATGTCTAAATTAAATGTAAACCACGGAAAGAAGAAAAAGACGGATAAACCTGTACCCTCTGCTTTTTGTGTTTGTTTACATGGAACTAACCAGAGAGAAGCATATAGATTTTAACATATTATAATAAATATATGGTTTCAAATGTACAGCAAGAATTTGCTGCTACCAGTCAGAGCCGTCAAATAACCACAGAATACAGACTGCAAAATACGACGAGCAATTTATAAAACTACACAAAAGGTATGAGTACTTAACTCGCCCAGTTGGCGAGAAACCACTGACAGCAGGGGGCGGCGGGGGCGCGCGGGGGTTCTTCACGCTTTCACAGAGACATGAACGGACTTTGCATACGAATAATGTCACTCACATCCGGTACGGTTCGCCTCCTCAGACCCACGGGTTCAAACCAGGGCTGTTTTCCAAACCGCCTATTGCTTTTGAATGTAGTCAGTAGTCTGTTTATTTGTTTTTTTTTATCTTTTAATGTTTGCCTATATTCTTATACATGTACAACACAAAATATGGGTACACCTTGATATTTCAGTTATTATATGTAAACATATATACATATATACAAACATATATGGAAAAATACAATAACAGATCAGTTTAACTTAAAGTAAAGTAAATGTTTATAAAAAATAATCAATAGAATGCAAGAGAATAATTTCATATTATTATATATGTTTTAATTTGGGGTACCTCCATTTGATGTCACACAAGTTTTTCAAGTTATTTCTGTCACTTTCTTCCAAAGCAAGAAACAATGGGCTGTTTCCTTCAAGTTGTCCCAATTTTCCTGAATCCACCTGGTGCCTGAGTTTCATAATATGAATCTTCTTAGATTGAAAACAAGTTATCATCCTGTACGCTAGAGGGCGCTTTCAGTCTTTTCTTCCTTGTGTTCTACCGTGAGCACTTCCGGGTTCTAATGTTTACATCTGGGAGCAGTTTTGAACCCACTGAGCTGTTTTATGGACTCATGGAGAGATGTCTGCTGTAAGAAACACCATGTACTTCCAGTTTTAGGAGTTATATTCTCACGGTAGGCATTTATAAGTCCTCACTTTAACGCGCTCACACACTCTGACGCTCTAAGCCGGTACAGGAGCAGCTTCTGTCCAGCTAACTAACTGCTAACGTCAGGTAGTCCGAGTTAACACCTGCATGAAAACAGAAATATTTATTAGGTGTTTTTATGTTAAAGTAACATATTTTAGAAATGTGTGTCAGTTGATTTGACCAGAAAGAAATGAACAGGATAAGCTGACTGTAGACACGGGGAACATGAGAAGTAAATATGAGGATGTAGTATTGAGTCTTTTGTTTGTTTGTTTGTTTTTATCAACATACAGTTTTAAAGTTTTGCCCTTTAAATACACTTTTAAAATACTGTGACCTATTTACCGGGTAACACCGAAAAGATCTTCAACTACAAACTCAAATGCTTTAAAGGATGTGCATCACGTTTGATTTCAGTTGTGTAGATGTTCATAAAGGACACTTTATGATCCAACACAAACACTATTACATCTGACAACCACAAGTCAGAGCTTAATAAAAAGGCCTGTTTTTTTTACTTTCAGAGAGGCTAGGAAAACATGTAGGTCAGGGCTAAACTGACTCTCATATCAATTCATTAACAAAGTGTCTGGTAATGATCGTTTCCATCCGACGATAACATCTCGTCATGTGAGTCAAAGTGACTTGATGTTCTTCTTGATGAAACCCTACGTTAGAGACTCACTAAAAGGCACGCATTAGTTGGGTATAACTTTGGAAATTGATTTGAACCTCTTTTGTGTGAAGTGTTCCTCAAGAAACTGAACTGTGACAAAATAATGTCAGCAGGAAATGATGGTTAGAGAAGAACAAGTGGAGAAACTCCATAAAACAAAATTAACTTTTTATATTTCAGAGTAAAAAGGGAGAAAAATATTTCTGGATATTACAAAAGTTGACACATTAGTAAAACAGACCACTCTTCCTTAAACAAACTAAACCTAGGCTGATTTTGTGTCGTTTTCTGTGGCACAGGTCCCCAGGATCAAAAATACAGTAAACTATGAAGAAGCGAAGCAGACGTCCCAGGACGTCATCAGCTTCAGGACCAACCACCAGCAGGCAGACAATAGTGAGCTTCAGTGAGGAGAAGAGGCCGACAGGAAACAGAGGGAAACAACGGAAGACTGTCCCTGAAACTGCAAAAAGTTTTTACAGTGATAACAACGTGAAAGACCAGACTGCTAACTCAGAGTTCAACGTGACGGCAGCTGATGACACACAAAAACCTCAAGAGAGCATGTCCAGACCCACAGGTAAGAGGCTCTGTCATCAGTCAGTAAATCCATCTTTATTATTTTAACAACAAATCACAAATGATACCAAACCTACAAATGTGCTGCTCCATTTCATGAAACATTAGAGGGACTTAAACAGCAAACGTTCAGATTTTAGTTTGTTTTGTTTTAGTTTTTTTTTTTTTTTTTTTTTTTTTAATATGGGCTCCTCATAATCAACATGTCCCCATGATTGTTGGAGATTTCCACAGATCTGACTTTGCAGAGCCATAAAATGAATAATTATGATATAAAAATAAAGTATCAGTATTTCTGTTTGAAAGTGTATAAAGCATCCATTCAACTGCAAGTACTGGAAGCCAATACATTTGAGTTATCTGACATTTAAGTATAAAGAAAGTCCAGTTTTGACATGGGAATTTAAAAAAAGGGAATTACTAGTGGGTGAAACATTGGTTGTTTATATTTGTCATAGCTATATGAAATAGAAAATATGGTATAAAACCAAAGATGTTCTTTATTTCAATTAATTATATATTGTATTGTTCTCTCATAGATCCATACATTACTTACTGTGTGGAAGTTTGGGAAAGAACACACAAAACAATCACAAATCCCATTTTTTTTTTTTTTTGGTTCAAAAGAAAGCGATTAGGCTCATAAACCGAGCTGATTATCGGGAGCCAGCACACAATTTATTTATAAATCTACAGGCTGTAAACCTTTCTGAACTTGTGGATTTGGGAATAGCCTCACTGATGATCAAATCATACAATAAGATATTACCAGATTGTATCCAGAGGTTGTTTGAGATTAGAGAGTAAATGGACCAGTACTTGTATAGCGCTTTTCTAGTCTTACCGACTACTCAAAGCTCATTCACCCAATCACACCACATTCACACACTGATGTAACTCATTCATACACCACTGAACAACAGTGGGAGCAATTTGGGGTTCAGTGTCTTGCTCAAGGACACTTCAACATGTGACTGCAGGAGCTGGGAATAGAACCCTCAACCTTCCGATTAAAGAGACGACAACTGTACCACTAATCCACAGTCGCCCACCAGTTAGATTTACTGCATTTCAGTGTCAAGATTCACACTGTTTCCCATGGAGATGGGTAGAGTTTTCAACAGATGTTGGAAAGGCTGATAGTTTCCAACTCATATCAAGTATTCCTTTCTCACCAAGTATTGGCAACATGATAATGTTTTCATTTACAGAGATTATTAAATTAGTGACAGGTTACCAGGAGTGGGGTTCGAACCCACGAAGGCTTTTGCCCATTGGAACTTAAGTCCAACGTCTTAACCACTCGGCCATCCTGGTGGTGTGCTTACGAAAAAAACAAGGAGCAGAACAGATGACTGACTTGTGACTTGTGGTCTTTCTGCAGTCAGCTTCTAGTGGATTCTCCATGAACAACATCTTTTAGCACTTCAACATAGGCTTCATTTTTCTCTACTGGATGTTGCCCCTTGGTATCAACATGGTTTTACAGAAATCTATAATCAGCATTTAGAAGTGACATTGAAATGAAAAAAAAAGTAATTTCCATGAATAAATTTCTTTGCCCACGTTTGGAAAACACTGATCAGATGTTTTCTCCCTGCAGGCAGACTATCAGCAGCCATCTGTCGGCTCTGCCATGGGAAGTTCTCTCCTCGCAGCCTGCGGCACGCCTTCGTCAAGCGGCCTCAGGACTCCACTGATGTGGTTGAAGACGAGTCGGACTCTGTGTCTCAGTCGTCTCTGTTATTCCACTCAGACTTCCAGCGATTGGTGGGCGTCCAGTTGGACCGTGACCCCCGGCTATCTGAGTTCATCTGCAAGAAATGTCACGCCAAGTTCTACAAGTGCCACAGCATCCTGATCAGGTTTCTACAGAGAGTCAACCTCCCACCGGTTGGGAAAGAGAATCTCAAAAGCCAGTGAGTCCATCTAAAGGTTTTTGTGAAAGAGGATTTCAATCATCAAGCAGAGATTGCATACACAAGCTTCTTTTTCTTTTTCAGGAGGGATGCAAAGTGCTCAGAGCCCTTTGGAAATCAGGCCTCAACAGGTAAAAATAAAAGATTTAATTCTTGCTTTTCCTTTTGCTACTCAGAACTCTGGTTATTTTAGTGCTGAGTTTGTATACTGTGCTATTTTTTGCTAGCACCACCTTCCTTTAGCTCAGACCCCAAGTGCCTCCACAGTCTGGTGTCCTGGGCTCACCACCACGGAGAGGGCTGCCACTACTGCCCTGACCTGAAGGAGGTGCTGGAGGGTCAGTGCTGGGGCTCAGTGAAGGCTGTTTGGGGCTGTGTGGATGGTCACAGGTACATCATGGACACTCAGTGCACATCCACCACAAACTCAGGCTACACGCTGAACCTAAGTGCTGAAGCTCTGGGAAGCAGTAACGGTGATGGAGTGATATCTGAGGAGGAAGAACAGGAGCAAGAGGAAAACAAGAGGACTAGAAGTCTGGTTCAACATAGTTCATCTGCAGTCCCAGGACAGACCCAGAGCTCAGTGATGGCAGACTGGACCAGCAACTCTGAAGGTGAGCCTGAGACCCCCACAGGGTGTGAGGCAGGGCTGCACAGTAAATCTTCATGTGACCGTTAGTAAGTCTCCCTGAGTCAAACATTTGATCATTTGAGATTTAAAAACAAACGTATGTGTGAACAGGACAAACTTACCAAAGAGAGCACAGGAAAGGTTGTTTTCATCTAAAAGTCATTTCATCAGTAACTGGGATTTTCTTCATCAACCTCAGGTCCTGAAGGTCCTGAAGGTCCTGAGGCTCCTGAGGGTCCCTGCGCACTGACTGAGGCCCAGCTGGAAGAAAGAGCTGCGGACAGTGATCTGTCTGACAGGTTGGTCACACTGATTGGTGGTAGTGGTAGGTACCTGTAGTGTGTGCCTTCACAGAGATGATTGAAACATTGTAGGATGCCAAATGATCCTGATGAGCTGTTGCTGCGTGTGTTCAGGGTGATCTCAGAGGATGAGTTTGAGGAGAGGAGAAAAAGAGCGTTTTCAGACGATGAGTTGTTTGAGCCTCTCCCAGAGAAGAGGTGAGCACAGAACATTCTTCAGCATTATAAAACTTCAACAGTGGACTGAAAGTGGACTGCTTTTTCCAGAGCTCGCAGAATGACCTTCCCCAGCAAGAAGAAAGGAAGCCCAAAAGCTCTGGAGGAGCCCAAAGTCAAAAAGAAACCCGGACCCAAACCTGGCTGGAAGAACAAGTTCAAACCTAAAGGGTAACAGAGCTCATGTAGGATTAGGAATCACATCTCATCCTTTCCAGTTCAAGGCTGATTCTCTTTTCTCACTCTGTGTCTGTTTCTCATCATGTCAATGATCAGTTTTATTGTTGGATTTTGTTTCTAGAGAGGAGCTTCCCAACATCTACAAGTGTCCTTATCAGGGCTGCACGGCCGTCTACAGAGCTCCAGATGGTCTAAAGGTGAGACTTTTCAGACACTCTCTCACCTCCAGTGGTCTAAAGTCACCACTTGAAGTTAAATAGAAAAATAAGTTGCTTTTACCTGCTACAGCTTCGATCAGAATCTACCAGCTAAAACCAAACTGAGCAGAAACATTCAGGAGCTTTGAGTTAGCAGGAACTTCCCACTGCACAAAGAGACGCTCAGAGGACGTCTTTTCAGTGTCATTTTTGGACCTCTGATTTTGGTCTCCTGAAGGTGCAGACTGTTGCTCCAGACCTCCACAGAGGAGCTAACTGTAGTCCAGATGTGATCTTTGTAGACATCTTTGATACATCCAGTTTCAACTCATTTGAAACATTGTTTTTATATGCTTCATGTTTCGGTGGAGAAGTGTCCAGAACTGGTCTTGGACCAACAGTATTATAGACATGATCTGCACGTCCATCAGACGTCTAACCCCTGATTCACACATGCTCCGTCAGCACCACGGTTTTCAGTGTGCACCAATTCACACTGCATCCGTCTCAGGAGCGGAGCGCAGCTCAGCGTACTCATAGCAGCTGGATACACAAGATCACAGGAGAACCACATGTTCCTGCAGGAATCACACCCATGACAACTACTTTCATGATATTTAGTATGTTAAACTCACCTGCCCTCCCAGAGCTTCATTAATTCAGTCCTTCCCTTTTAGTCTCTGTTGGTGTCCTTATATAAAGGATGTGTTGTACCGTATACAATTATAAGGTTTTCTGCCTCCAATATAAACTTTTCCTCATCCATGGCATCAGATTTCCTCTGGGTCTGACCCACTGATGACTGCTGGCCCTGTGCCAGTGTCGTAGTTTTGATATACGAGGATAATTTTACGATCGACAGGCTGAACATGGTGCTTTATTTTGAAAAGACCGGAAACTCTGATCGTTTTTCGTGTCTGTTTTCCTGTTTGGAACGATCTGCTCTGCAGAGATTGACACATCTCTGCAGCGTACTCCGGCAAGAATAGGGTGCGTCTCAAAGCGCCAAAATGCAGTCTCCTCTCTCCTCTCTCCTCCGCGGCACAGGAAGTACTTTCTGAGGCACCATATTGAAGGGTGCCCCAAAGGGTTACTTGTGGCTGGAGGAGAGAGGAGAGAGTGCCATATGGGATATCACTCACTGATTGGATGCTGCAGCAGCTCAGCCTTGAAACTCTGAAACTTCTGATCACTGAAGTTTAATGAGAGCAAAAAGACGGAGCTGAAAACAGTCAGTATCCAGAGGATAATCCTGAAACAGCTCATAAAGCTGGAGTTAAAAAAGACTGATGTGAGTTTAAAGCTCAAAATACTGAAGAGAGCCGTCATCAAATCAATATAACAGAGGATCACTGCAGAGTTTATAAAACTGTTCAGGTCAAATTCATCATCTAACAGAAAAATAAAATAAATAAATATTTCTAAATGTTGATTTTCTTGTTGATTCTCTTTTTCTTCATGAAGAGATTTCTGTTTCCCTGAGATCTAATAAATAACTAATATCCAGAGTTCCTCAGACATCATAAACTAGGTTATATTAATAAGTTTCAGGGTTCACCATCAGATACGCTCCAGATAAAGGCTGAATAATTAATAAATAATCTAATAATGACGCATTTTAGTGGTAAAGTGATCCAAGTGCTTCTAAACAGGACACAGAATAAACAGAGGTCAGGTTTTCTTCATGTGAAAGTGTTTGTTAAACAGGTTAAAAACACAAACAAAGCTCTGTTACTGTTTTTATTTGATTGGAGTTATTACAGCGCACATGAGCAGACACACAAACAGCTGTTAGAGCTGACTGACAGGTGATCCATTGTCTATCAGCTGATGCTGTCATCACCAAAACATGTCGCTTCATGTGATGCTCCAGAGGAGAGGACGTCTCAATGCTCTTAAAACAAACCTCCTCGACTCCTCTCTTCATTTCCTTGCATCTCCAGAGATGCTCCCATGCATCTCTGGTGGGAGGGACTAAGACGCAAGTGAACAACACAAGTGGAGGAAGGAAGGATGGACATTTGACGCTTTGAGACGCACCCATAGACTCACAGAGGAAAAAGACACGAGCAGCCGTTGGTAGCACGCGTCAGAGATGGACCGCAGCGCGGGCGGTGTGAATTGCACTGATTGACTTGAATGGCAGTGAAGTACAGCATAGTGCGCGGCGCTGACGGACTGCAGCGCTCACACTGTATGTGTGAATTAGGGGTAACATTTAGTGGGTTCAGTCATCCTGTTTTAATGAAATCTGTTAAATAATCCAATGCTGCTCAGCAGAAACTGAAATATAAGTCAGTGTTTATCTCTTATTTTTTGAGTGAAGATGGTCTGATTAGACTTAACATGAGCCACATTCACCGGTCAAGACCAGAAAACTGTCTTATTTCAAGAGTTTAAACGACAAATCTGATGAATGAATTGGTAGTAAACAGTAAATGGTAGGAAATGTTGTCAGCTGTCTTGAAATAAGAATACCTTAATACAAGGAATTAAACAAGTTCATTATTTATTTATTTTTTTCATTAATTCATGACCCAGTCTGACCTATTCAACTTCACTCATGTCCCCAGACTTCTTGTCACCTTGATTACTGTTTGCACAGGATTAGTATTACATGGGGGCCTCTGTCTTTTAGAGTCACCCCCTGACGTCAGTTTTTGGTGTGGCTCATTCATCCAGGATGAGTAAAGCCTGTAAAGAACTTGGTGTTTCTCTTGTTTCTGATTGAAAATGCAGCACAGACCCAGCGTGTTTTATCAGCAGCTCCTCACTCTGCAGCCACAGCCACAGCCAGCCGTACACTCTGATAAAAGAAGAAGACGTCCACATCAAGCTTCAGACAAACCATGTGCACTGAAAACTTCAGCAGAATAAATTGAAGTATCTTTAAACTTAAAAGCTGCTACGCAAAAGATCAGTTCTTACTGAGTCCTACACTCCATAGATTTGATCAGTGATATGATCATTTGATCAACCAGAGACAGCTTAAAGCTCCAGGTCTTATTTTAGGCTCTGTGTTTTTAGACCTCTTTGGTTATGGAGCGTCTAAATATCTGACTGTAGCATGTTTCATCTGTTGTTCTCATAATAATTGTGTTCACTTGATATCCCCTGAGTGACACTTAACCAGTGACTTGCCTTTTTTATCATTCTTATATTAATTATTTTTAGCCTATTTGTTGATGACATCATGGCACATAGAGTCTCCTTCCATCTCATGTCTGTCACAGTGCTGTTAAAACCTTTGTTGAGAATGACCAACGCTGTCTGAATCATTATTGAGCAGAAAATGTTCAGAAACAGCTGCAGAGACATCTTCAGAAATATGACCACTGGACTGGATTAGTTCCCAGAGGACCTCTGTGTGTCTGAAGTATGGTGGCTGATTTGTCCTGGAGTTTTTACTTTACAAATTACTGACATGGTCCATTCAGACTGGATTAAAAACACAGACGTCCTCCACAACGCTTACAAATGATCAGAGGTCCCCAGGTTAATGTAATCCCATGTGTGAAAAGAGCTTTTCATTGTATGAAAGTGTTATGAAGTACTAAGTTTCATTACACTTTTCTTCAGACTGAATAAATGAGCTGCTTCTTCATCTGATGGATTTGTAGAAACACATCAAGGAGCATCATGAGGAGATGAGAGAGCGACCCTGTCCTCATCCTGGCTGTAACAAGGTCTTCATGATCGACCGCTACCTGCAGCGACATGTCAAGCTCATCCACACAGGTGAGCTCAGCACCAAGCTGGAGTGTTTTCAGAGGGTTACTGGGAAAAAACTGGATTAGAGCGGTTGATTTTGGACATTTAGAAACACAACGTCACAAACAAACAGATAGAGAAATAAAAAAAGACAAATTTAAAATGTTTTAAAATTCAGTTAATTCATCCTGTTATAAATCATCCATATAAATATACAGCTAACAATACATATAGACACACCTGATCAAACTCTAAAAATTTCACAAATTTAAATTTTGCACTGTTGGATCTTACAAAATTTCTGAGTTGAGTTTCAAAATGCAAAAAGAAGAAATGGGAGAGAGAGAAAAATGAGAAAGCAATTTATTGAAAACAAAGTGAAACAGTCTGTTCATCAGCTGATCAAAAGTTTCAGAGCACAGCTCAAAAACACACACAAAAAAAGATAGAAATAAAAGTTCCCAGGATGGTCCAAAGAGTGAGCTCATTCCTCTGGAAGAAGTCCTTTGTCAGGCGGCCATTGTGACCTGCAGCGTTGTCCTGTTGATAAACCCAGTCATTAGCACACAGAGCAGGGCCCTCAGTCATGAAGGACACCCCCTTCAACATCTCCACATAACCAGCTGCTGTTTGACGGCCCTGAACAACCTGAAGCTCCATTGTTCCACTGAAGGAAAAAGCAGCCCAGATCATGATGGCGCCCCCTCCACTGTGCCGTCTAGAAACCATCTCCAGTGGGATCTCCTCGTCATGTCAGGAACCTTGAAGCCATCAGGACGTCAAGGTGACATTTTTTCTCCTCAGAGAATCAAACTTTCTTCCTCCTTTCAGTGTCCCATGTTTGCTGCTCTCTT
>CM061147.1:2905425-2992925 GCA_030710495.1 Labroides dimidiatus
GATAGCTTCAGTGTCAGTCAGATACAGTAAAGTGTAAAGCTGTGTCACCTCTTTGCCGTGCAGTTATGAAGAATTTGACAACATGAATTCAGTTTTATTTGGTCACTGTTTGTACAAACATATTACAATGCTAAGCTCCTTTTGATGAGTGTGATCCTGTGTTGTAACAGTGGAAAGGGCTCCAGCTGTTCATGTGTGTATAAAGTCATGTGTGCATTATGTAAATAAATGATTTTTTTTACAAAGCTGAGTTTAGTCTGTTTCCTTTAAGCTTCAATTAACATCTGAACAGTAAAATCAACAACAACAAGTTTCTGTGGAAATATTAAGACATTGTCTAAGCTTTGAACAAAGTGTGCAGAACATTCAGAGGAAGTCCATCTCCGGACTGTCGCTGTGAGGGTCGAGCTGCTCAGACAGCGCTGCTGCCACCTCTGGGTCCAGGTCTGCACACTGAGACTGCAGCTGGACCAGGAAACACAGCAGGAAACACAGCAGGAAACCATGAGGGAGAGGAGACAGAAGAGTCAGAGCAGCTCTATCAGTGTGTGTGTGTGTGTGTGTGTATCTGAGTGTGTATGTGTGTATCAGTGTGTATTACCTGTCTGAGTGGGCTGGAGGACAGAGCTGTCAGAGACGTCTGTGAAACTGCTCTCAGGAGAAACTGCTTGGCCTGTCTCAGTACCTGAAAAGGCTCCGTCTGCTGGAACATTTGACAGAACGTTAGTCAACAGTGGTGTCAGAGCTTTGAGTGAGAACACACACACACATGTTAACGAGGCCCTGAGACTCCTGAGGCACCTGATGGTCAGAGGGCTCGGTGGTTGGTGTGTGTCCTTCCAGAGACAGCTGCAGCAGACTGATGTAGCAGAGCACAGCAGTGTGGATGAACCCAGGACAGCTCACAGCTTTCTGACACAGTTCAGCTTTCTGCTGCAGCAGCAAACTAAAAACACACACAGAGAAAGAAAACACACACACACACAAAAAAAAACAAAAAACCCTCACTACTGCAGCCGGGGAAAAAAAGAGATACACCTGTGTTTCTGTGATCACATCTGTTTCTGTAAATCAGGTAGTTCTGTCTCTACAGAGCATCCTGGAAGTCTTCACAGCACTTCACTTTTTCCACAGTTGGTTGTTACAGCCTCATCACAAAATGGAATTATTTCTTTTTTTTCCCCAGAAAATTACACACACACAACACCCCATGATGACAGCATGAAAATAAAGCCATCACATGTCCATAAGTTTTTACAGACTTTGCTCAGTACTTTGTTGATGCTCCTCTAACAGCAGTTTCAGCTTCAGGTCTTTTTGAATATGATGTCTGAAGCTTGGCTCACCTCTCTTTGGACATTTTGGTCCGTTCCTCTTTGCAGCACCTCTCTCAAGCTCCATCAGGTTGGATGGGGAGCGTCTGACTACATGTATTCTTCGCAGTTTCTGGTTGTTTTTGTTTCTGTCACATTTTTACTCACTGTGGTCTCATTTTTCTCTGCTAAACAAAGTCCTGAACCTCTATGGAATCAGGACAACCATGGCTGCAAGCTGTAACTCAATTCTGTCTTCATGCAGTGTAACAATTTTTTTCCAAATCAGGTCCAGTCAGCTGAATTTACCACAGGTGGACTCACATGAAGCTGTAGGAACATCTAAAGGAGGATCAGAGGAACCAGGATCAACCTGAGCTCTATTTAGAGCTTCATGCTAAAGGCTGAATATATATGAACATGTGATGTCTTAGGTTTTTATTTTTAACAAATTTGCAAAGATTAAAAAAAACCCCACTTTGTTTCACATTGTCCTTATGGGGTGCTGTGTGTAGAATTTTGAGGAAAAAATGGATTAGTTCCATTTTGTAATGAGGCTGAAACATAAAGTGTGGAAAAAGTGAAGCACTGTTAAGACTTTCAGGATGAAATGTTTTATCAACATGAGGCACCCTCCTATCTGTCCTGTGCTGTTAGTTGTGTTCATGGCAGATTTTGTGAGTTTCTCTCTAAAAACTCTCTAAAGGAGGACATTCCTAGAAACACACACACACACACACCTGTAGAAGGCCCAGGGCTTCAGGTGAGTGAACTCGTCTGATGTCAGCATGGCGGCTGACTGGTAAACACCTTTATTCAGAGCTGCAAAAAACACAGCTGTTATCCGATAACACTGATAGTAAACACAAACTCAATTAGTGTCAGTGCTCCTGAAGACTGACACAGAGACACAGTTAACGAGGACTCACCATCTGAATCAAAAATAAGCAGCCAGTCAGCTGAGTTCACCAACTCCTGCAGGAGGTCTGTGCAGAGTGAGACGGCTTTCAGGTGTTTCTTCTCCTACAGAAATGATCACAGAAAGAGAAGTGTTCCAGGTTTCCTTCATGCTGCAGTGATATACAAAAATAAGTGTTTCTTTCTTCCTCTTGAATCTGAGCCTCAGCTCTAAAAGCTCAAGTCATTATGTTAAAAATAAATATTAAGAAACAGCATTTCAAGTTAGAGATAATGGACTTTCTTATTAAACTTATTTTTCTGTATGTTTTTTGGCACTTTTCACAGACTCCAAATTTTCACCAGTTTTCACAGTTTGAGTTGTAAACTGTTCAGCTCCTTCAGGAGAAATGTGTGAGTATGTTACACATTTCTAACCTTTGTACTTTTTAAAATATTCCGAATAGCTTTTTTTTGGCCCATTAAAATGAATGGAAATGATCCATCACCATGGAAACCACACAGATGATGATGTCATAAGGGATAGAGGTTGTTCTAATAGGACTGGTCGAATGTCACCAATAGAAGGAAACCTGCCTGTTTACATTCCATCAACATGGAAACCACACAGATGATGATGTCATAAGGGGTTAGGGTTAGGGCTCAGCATTTCAACATCCAGCATTTACTCTAAAGAAACAAAACACTTGAGCTGTCTCTAAGTATGCGTACTTCAGCGTACATATATATATATATATATATATATATATATATATATATATATATATATATATATATATATATATATATATATATATTTATATATATTTATATATATTTATATATGATATTTTCTGCCTTCAAACAGGAGCCCATATATCTGATTTAAAGAGAATGAAATGAAATGTACAATTAATCATCATGTTTATTATTATTATTATTATTATTATTATTATTATTATTATTATTATTATACAGGCTCAAAACATTTCCAGCAACAATACACACTCTGTCCGTCTTATTCACATTCATTTAAAGAAAATAAATACAAGTGTTTGCTTTCACACTGAGCCTGTTGAAAATCAAGGTGTTAATAATAAACGTAAACTTGTGTTTCTGCCTTAACTGTGTGGATCTATCTGTGATAGAAGAGCTGCTGCTTAAACTGAAAGGTCACATCAGAGTCAACACAGTTCAGCTGGAGCTTAAAGATGATCCTTCAATACTTCACTCTGAAATGTGAATATAACCTGTTGTGTGAAAATGAGCCAGTTACCTGAGGGAAGAGGAGTCCTGACAGGAAGTCGTGTACACAGAGGAAAAACAGGAAGACCAGCACCTGGGAGAAGAAATGAGACAGCAACAGATAAATACATTTATGGGGGGGGCAAGAATACAGAGCAAGAATACGTCCATCAAGTCAGGGCTGAGACAGCTGAGGAGTTGTGCTCATGTCAGTCCTGACAGCCTTAAAGTGGGCCTTCATGGGTCACACTTTGTTGTTCAGCACATCCTACACACATTTGATTAGACTGTGCTGCAGAAAGGGAAATCTAGGCAAGTGTTCATGTTTTATTTCTGGTAAAAATTTAATGAGCCACGTCCAGACAAGTCAAAGAAAATACAGTCTTGATTAAAAATATTAAAAAGCAGAGATGAGGCCTGAATTGCTTGAAGAACGTAAGTAAGAATTTGACATCTGCACTTCACTGAGTAAAAAAACTCTTGTCAAGTTTTTGACATAAGAATTTAAAGAGTCTGTGAGGACTGTCTGTTTGAAGTGGATCACAGCGACACCTTTTGGCTGGAATCATAATCAAACTGTGGTGATGACATGACTCTTAACAAGGTGTGTGTTTGTTTTAGAAATGAATGGAGATCAGATCTTCTTTTTAACACTACTTTTCTTTGCTCAAGACAACTCTTTACTGGATACAACATGATGAGGTAAGGTATTTATCAACAGTTACACAGCGCTGCTGTTTGAAACGTGACAACAGGTAAACTTTGTCAGTTTGTTCTGTAGTTCTGTAACAGCTGTATTTAGTGCTACTTGCAGCCCGGTGTTCTGAGATGTCTCTGTAGGCTAACATGTAACGTCAGTGAATCCTTCCTGTCCTGCTCATCTACCAATCAGAGCTAATGTAACCTCACATTTCATTTTATTGACAGACTCTCAAGTTTGATCAGATCACTGCAGAATAACTGCTGCATGTGGGTTGGAATGAACATTATCACAAACAGATTAGCTCGTGTTTTAGCCTTTAGCTCATGGTTTAGCCTTTAGCTTGTGTTTGGCCTTCAGCTCGCGCTCTATCACTCTCCTGTTTACACTCACCGGCCACTTCATTAGGTAGACCTTGCTTGTACCGGGTTGGACCCCCTTTTCCCTTCAGACCTGCCTTAATCCTTCGTGGCATAGATTCAACAAGACACTGGAAACATTCCTCAGAGAGTTTGGTCCATGTTGACATGATAGCATCATGCAGCTGCTGCAGATTTGTCGGCTGCACATTCATGATGAGAATCTCCTGTTCCACCACATCCCAAAGGTGCTCTATTGGATTGAGATCTGGTGACTGTGGAGGCCATTTGAGTACAGTGAACTCATTGTCATGTTCAAGAAACCAGTCTGAGATGATTCCAGCTTTATGACATGGAGCGTTATCCTGCTGGAAGTAGCCATCAGAAGATGGGTACACTGTGGTCATAAAGGGATGGACATGGTCAGCAACAACACTCAGGTAGGCTGTGGCATTGAAACGATGCTCAATTGGTACTAAGGGGCCCAAAGTGTGCCAAGAAAATATCCCCCACACCATTACACCACCACCACCAGCCTGAACCGTTGATACAAGGCAGGATGGATCCATGCTTTCATGTTGTTGACGCCAAATTCTGACCCAACCATCCGAATGTCGCAGCAGAAATCCAGACTCATCAGACCAGGCAACGTTTTTCCAATCTTCTATTGTTCAGTTTTGGTGAGCCTGTGTGAATTGTAGCCTCAGTTTCCTGTTCTTAGCTGACAGGAGTGGCACCCGGTGTGGTCTTCTTCTGCTGTAGCCCATCTGCCTCAAGGTTTGACGTGTTGAGCGTTCAGAGATGCTCTTCTGCATACCTCAGTTGTATCGAGTGGTTATTTGAGTTATTGTTGCCTTTCTATCAGCTCGAACCAGTCTGGCCATTCTCCTCTGACCTCTGGACTCAACAAGGCATTTTCACCCACAGAACTGAAGCTCACTGGATATTTTCTTTTTCAGACCATTCTCTGTAAACCCTAGAAATGGTTGTGTGTGAAAATCCCAGCAGATATGCAGTTTCTAAAATACTCAGACCAGCCCGTCTGGCACCAACAACCATGTCACGTTCAAAGTCACTTAAATCACCTTTCTTCCTCATTCTGATGCTTGGTTTGAACTGCAGCAGATCTTGACCATGTCTACATGACTAAATGCATAAAGTTGCTGCCATGTGATTGGCTGGTTAGAAATTTGCGTTAATGAGCAGTTGGACAGGTGTGCCTAATAAAGTGGCTGGTGAGTATAACTTTCTTCTTCTCTTCTGTCCTTTTTCTGTCTGTCAGTTCAGCTCCAGTCTCCACCATCACTACTAAATTAACACGGATCTCTCTTCTCACTACTGAACTTCATCAGCCAGCGTGTTGTTGTCATAGAGACTTCAGTGTGCTGTACTTCAGTCCGGTCCTGTCTGACCCGATCAGGAAGCTAAGAAATATCATTTATAAATAACTTATACTGGTGCTGATAATCTCATTTTAAGCTCACCTGTTGATTCTGTGCTACTCCCTCTGGTCTCAGCCTTTTTACAGCAGCAATGATGTCCTGTGTGTTGTAACCACGGCTCTGGCTGGCTCGGTGCAGGCAGGCAGCCAGCAGTAGAGCTGAAGATCTGGGTACTGATGAGGATGGAGGGCCTTTCTCTAAACTGAACACAGAACAGGATCAAAAGTTTCTGTGATATGAAACAAGGAGGAGAACAGGATGCCAGAGGTAATGTTTTCATTATTAATGTTTTCATGTTCTCTTAAGCCAGAGGACCAACAGGGCGAAACTGTACCTGTTCATTACAAAAGCAATGTCACTGAAATGAGGCACAAAGGAGCAGGAAGAACCAGTGTATCAGGACAACAAGGTTTGGTACCTGAGGGCCCAGCTGTGACAGTCTGTGAGGATCTGCAGCTGTTCAGGAAGAGTCTCTTCATCACAGGAACGACTCCACAGTGATAACAACACTGGAGACAGATGCTGCCACCAGTGCTGGACACACACACATACACACAGCACAACATACAGTCAGTAAAAAACAAAGGGCGATCACTGAACAAACCTTGATTCTGATGTATTTCCTGCCCTCTGAACTCCTCATCTGTGAACACGCTCTCTCCTTTAGAGCAAAGGTTTCACTGAACTTGTTCTGATCTGTTCTTTAAATGTGGGATCTTATAGATATTTTGTATGATAAATCTGTTCATAGAATATATCTTATATCCACAACATGCTTTAAAATATATCATAATGAATTATCCTACGAGTGTTTCACTTCCAGAAGAACTGATGAAATGTTTCTTAACCCCAAAATCATACTTGATACATGAGTTTCAAAGACCTCTATCTCATCAACATGATAAATAGTTTCCTTTAAATCCTGTTAAATTAAAAAAAAAAAGTATTCTACCCCCTTGAGGATTATTGATCCACTACAGAAAACTGAAGTTGAATGAACTGAATGAATAAGTATTTACAAAACACTTTACTAAAAAGTTGCCAAAACCGCCTGATGTGTCAAATATGATACAAAATATACATCACAAACAAAATAATATAACAATATTTTTGTGGATTTTCTTAAAAGGGTTAATAAACATCTCAGGTCCAAAAAGGTAGAATTTTCTGTCTTTGTTCATGATGGGTCAGGCTTTACAGGGTTAATCACTTGTGCAATCTTTGTCTCTCATTTCTAAAGTAACTTGTTCACACACACCCCTCACACAGTCTTGAGTGGAGCATGGTAGGCAGGATGTAGTCTCCGTGATGTCACTTTTTTGTTTCTGAAACAGCGTTTTGAAGCATATTGTCGATTGGAGCCACACTGGAAATGAGGTGGGCTTTGAGCCAGTCTGTCAATCAGCTGAGCTATGCCTCTGATTGGGCAAACTCATGCTCTACATATCTTCTAAACCGCTGAGTTAGAAGAAAATTCACCCTGTACAGTGTGTGCTGATAGAGAGTGAGGTAATCAGACTCAAGTGTTATTTTTTTATCCAGGCTGTAAACATGTTTTTAATGCTGTTAAACTGCGTCTTTTTGGCTTGGTGTGTTTGTGGTTTCTGGTCTTTCTGCAGCAAAGCAGACATTTGAAGAACTGCCGTTTTTGACACTTCTGCATGGCTTTTTTTCCTCACAGCCTGAGATTGGCGCTTGGTTTTCAAATGCTGCATATATAGACATATTTGCATCTAGGGATTTCCAGCTACCTTCTGTATTTCATTCAATTCCTGAGAGATTTCTGTGTGCACAGCCTTGCAGCTTCATGGGCACCAGAAAGACATTCTTCTGTGCAAATTAGAGTAATGTGGCTTGACTCCCTGCTTATGAGGACATGGTATCTGCAGACAGTACTGCAGTCTAAGGCCCCATTTATACAATATTTCAGTGTTTCACTTGAAAACGCAAAAAACACAGAGGAAAAAAATCTGCATTTACACAGTAGTCTGCCATTTACGTTGTTGTTGTTGTCGCCTGGTTTACATGGTAACTGTGGCTGTAGCGTTTCAGAAAAATTCCACTCTGGAGGGTGTTTTTAAAAAGTGTCATTTTAGGTCGGCTAAGACAACGTTTCTATGTAAACTAGAGGCCGAAACGCAACAATACTTTTGCGTTTCATCCTAAAACAGTTGTTACGTAAACACCCCCTAAGACCAGAGTCATGGATCAGACTTGATCTCAACTTTTTCTACCTTTTTCTGTTTGCCTGTAAATAAAACTTCAGCACAATAATACAGAAGACCCTGATTGCTTAAAAAAGTCATGAAAAGCTGGTAAAGTGGTAAAACAAACATTAGAAACATTACCACTGTGGAGACCAGGAGAAGGGGACAGTGCAGACTGATCTGAGACCAGACTCTGTTGACTTCCTCTTTAGAGCATCCACAACGCGCAGCTGCACATAACACACCCTGAAGAAGCAAAGCAATATCAGCCTTGAACTTGTAAACAAACGGTGATATCTTGAATCTTCAGTGATTTGCGTGTGGATTAACATGAAATGATTGTTACTTTCAGGAGGTGTGTTGTCAGATGGAAAGAGAGCAAACCAGCGGGAGAGCAGGACTGTCTCTGTGACAGGAAGAGAAACAAAGCAGTGAGCAGCTTCTTAAAAAAAAGAAAAAAACATTTCTCTGGTAGAAACATCGCTCAGATCTCTTCTGGAGCATCCTCTCCAGCTGACCTGATGCTGGTTGACGTGTTCGATCAGTTTGTTACAGTCCACAGTTGTCCTCCCACCTTCAGTCTTTACTTTAACAACAACAACAGCAGGAAGAGTCAGCAGCACTCTGCCACACACAGAGACAGCTGTCAGCACACACACACACACACACACACACATATTAAAACATGATGTGTGTCAGTGTTCTTGTGTGTGTGTACCTGTTGAAGGTGTTCAGAGTGTGTTGCAGGCTGAGCTCAGTGCTGATGCTGGGTGACGCTGAGGTCCTCTGAGTGGAACATCTCTGACTCACAAACTCAAACAGGAAGTCACTCACATCAGCTTTTCTTCGACCTCTGCTGGAGAGGACGAGCGCCTCCATCTCATACACAACCTCCTACACACACACACACACACACACCACAGTAATGAACAGTTTTAGTATGTGTAAGCTGGTCTGATGTCACTTACACTGAAATACTACAAAGAGGACAGAGAGCTCTGCAGTCACTGAGTTTAATTCTGTTTCATCTGTCACATTTGAACCTCTCTTCAGTCAGTAAACTCACCTGTAACCTGGACATGATGTCTGGCAGACAGGTTCCTGAGTTGGACTCTCTGGGATGTTGTGTTTCCAGGCTCTGGTTACTGTCAACATAAAATTAACAGGTGAAATCTAAAGGTAGGGCTGGGTGATATGACCTTAAAATAAAATCCCAGATTTTTTTTTTCCACAACACTTGATTTACAATGTTAATTGATTTTTTTCTCTCTAAAAAAAATTACATGAATCAAGTTTTGCCTCTATGTTGTCAAAATACTTTCCCAAATGTTGATTACGTAGTTCAAACGCAGGCAGGTTTGACATAAACACTCCAGGCTGAGTATTTTCACAGTATATTTTCAGTCAGAACATCATTGATTATACTTCTATAAAATGATCACCACACCCATTCAGACATGAGGTCCCTCCCGAAAACGAGATGTAGCATCTCAAGAGGCTAACCTCTAATAAATCAGACGACAGGTCTATGGTTCATGGATCTGTCACTAACTTTAGTTCTTACTTTAGTCCACTTGTATCCTCTTACCTCCCTTCCTTCGCCCACACACCCAACACAGCATCGTGTGGATTTGCTGTTCATCATGAGACTGGGGTCCACATTCAAGATTTCCTGCTGCTTAACAGAGGGTTTTTTCTTGCCGCCATGATGGAGGGATTCATGATTGGCTATTTGGATTCATGTTGGGTGTTGGATGTATATATTTGTATATATATGTATATGTGTATCTTTATATGTATATATGTATCTATGCATATATGCATATCCTTAAAATGAGGAGCTTTGTGCTCTATTGTAAAGTGTCTTGAGATAACATTTGTTATGAATTGGCGCTATACAAATAAAGATTGATTGATTGATTGATTGATTGATATATTAACATAAAACTCTCTGATCAACATTTCACCTTATTTAAAAAAAAAAAAATACAAGCCATTCACAAGCAATTTTTAAAACACTTACAGTTGGACTAAGGCAAAAAAAAAAATCTCAATTTTTATTTTTTTTAAATAATCTGAATAAAATAATTTGAATTATTCAATTTAATGGATATATAGCCAAGCTCTACCTAAGGGTATGTAATGTATTGAACATCTCTGTGGTCTCAATGGAGGAAAAGAGCTCTGACTCCTGAACCAGTTTATGGTTCAAACCAACATGACCCAAATCCACTTTTTGTGTAAAGTATACATTTACTTATATTTATATTTTCCAGGACTTTTCCGGCTGCTACAGAGAGAAAAACCTCACACTCATGGACTAATACATGCAACACTTTTCAACGTAAAGTTTCTCATTTTGTTTCTAAACTTGTTCTTACTTGTCTAGCTCATGCACAGCTCAGGCATTTTGTCTTGCAGTGTGCCTGTACAGATTCATGGTCAACATATACTCAGTATCTCTGGTATGAATAAGCAGATAGTTTCTGTCTCCAGCTCATGTCTGTGACCTTCTACACCTCGCTACATGCCCTCGACCAACACACACACACTTTGCTCATACATTCCTGAAATCTGACGACAGCTGTGGTTGGGACAGCTGTCAGTCAGCAGTATATGGCCAATCATTTACGGTTGTTTAGTTTAACCCAACCTCTGTACAGACATAGGGACTGACTGCTTTAAATGTGCGAGACTTCCGGAGATTGGGGCTCATTCTGCTGAGACCAGCAAATACCAGCAGAGCGGTATTTTAGAAGTTTTTATAGAGACTATGGGGACACCAGTAGAGTAATAAAGAGACTCCCAATGAGTGGTTGAGACAGATAGACACACACACACACACACACAAACACACACGCAGAGACTATACTCCCTCATCCAGCTCCATGATACTGTCACTACCATCACTACTTCAGTTATTTATTGGATCATAACTTCTACTTCAACTTACTCTGCTCACTATTTGTACAACTATTTCTGCAACTAATTCCACTCAAAGGATTTCTGCTGCTTCAACTTCTTCTTCTCCTTATACTTCATTCCTTTTTTTCAAATAATATTCTCCACAATTTAAGCTTTGTTTAACAGGCTTCAGCAATATTATTTCACATTTTCAGCTTTGTTTCACCTCCTTCAGCTTCAGCGTTTCAATGCATTTTCTTCAGGAAAAATGCAATTTTTCTAGTTGTATTATTCCATTTATGTATTCTAGGTTTCTTTTTTTAAAGCACTATACACCCCCTTGTATTGCTGCTGTGACTGAATTTCCCTTGGGGGATTTATGAAGGGGATTTGTGAGTCATGTATGAATTGAGATGATAGTTTGTGGTCTATTGATGTAATCAGGTGTGTTTTATTCTATTAAGTCACATTCACCAGGTTACAACAGTTACACTCCTGATAGAGTTCAGTTCAATAACTGTTTTCTGTTATTAGCAGTATGTGTATTCATTCACCCATCTTCTATCCTGCTTATCCTGTTCAGGGTGTCTGGAGCCTATCCCAGCTGTCTTAGGGTGAGAGGCGGGGTGTCCAGCCAATCACAGGGCTGACACACAGAGACAGACAACCTCTCATGCTCACACTCACACCTACAGGCAATTTAGAATCACCAATTGACCTGATGAGCATGTTTTTGGACTGGGGGAGGAAGCTGGAGAACCCAGAGAGAACCCATGCATGCACTGGGAGAACATGCAAACTCCACACAGAAAGGCCACTGGGCTAACTGGGATTCAAACTGGTGACCTTCTTGCGGTGAGGCTGCAGCGCTAACTGTTGCGTCTCCATGCAGCCCGCAGTTTGTGTATGCATGAAAAGATTATAAACATGTCTCAGATGTTAAACGAATGATTGTTTGCCCCAAAACACTCCCAAAGTGATGATTTTAGGCATTTTTTGTCACAGTATGGAGTCATTTAATGTAGAATCACACTTGGATAAATGGGTCATTTTGGACCCATGTGTGTAAACTTAATGCAATCATACAAAACCTGTTCTTGTTTATAAAAACGAAAGGGAACATGAAATTAATGGTCTGTACTGATCAGAAACAAGATGCTTAAAGAATACTTGCAATATTTAATCATAAAATATATTGTGTTTCAGAGATACAGCAAAAAAACACTCATCCAGCATGAACTCAGGTGGAAAATGAATGTGGGTCATTTTGGGCCCATGTTGCACTTTAGAGGGGGGATGGATATGTTGTGCATCAAAGGGTTAAAAGCCAGTTGTTAGTGCGAGTATGACAGCTAGGCTAACATCATCAGCTTTGCGGTCTCCATGGCGACGTAAACAGAACGTTCAATCGGAAGAGCATTTCTCTTATTTTAGAAAGCAAAACTAAAAAAACAAAAAAAAACCTTTTCTAAAACTCCAGAGCTCTGGATCTGCACATTGGTCTTACTCCTGCCGGAGAGGTCCCGGACCAGAACCCCTGTGAAGTGAGCCGACTTATAAACTCCACAGGGCTACCGACAGGCAGGTCGTCGTTCGGAAATGGAATCCAACGGCTCATTTCTGTGGTTCCCCGTCCAACAACCAAGATCACACTCAACCCAGGAGGGGGAGCAGAGCTAAACTCTAGTAACGCACACCAGTCCTATTTATAAACTTTTTTTGGAACACTTGATGAGGTCATTGAGGTCACAGAACACACATCAAAGGAGATGAAGGACACAAAGGGCAGTGAGGTCATTATGACATCACTGTTGCTGTTGTTGTTGTTGTTGTTGTTTTTATTTAAACAAGCTAGCTAGAGTGAACAGACTGGTGAAGTAGTCAAGCTCAGTCCTGGACCCTGTGGAGGTGGTGGCTAACTGGAGAGTTAGGGCCAAGCTGTCCTCTCTGATTGACTTTTTTTTTTTTTCTAGTTAACACTTATTGTATTATTCTATTTATGTATTCTAGGTTTCTTTTTTTCTTTTTTTAAAGCACTATACACCCTCTTGTATAATTTTAAAGCTCCAGCTCCAGTCTGCACCACCACTACTAAATTAATCACAAAAATCATTTCCAGCAGAGAGAAACACAGATCTCTGTTCTCACATCCAAATTTCATCAGCTGGTGTGGTGTTGTCATAGAGACTTCAATGTGCCGTAAATCAATCCAGTCTTGCCCAACCTGATCAGGAAGCTAAGAGATATCATTTATCAATAACCTCTATTGGTGCTGATAATCTCATTTTAAGTTGTGGATTAGGATCAGGCAGATATCTAGAAGTGATTTTTTTTCAAGATCACTTAGAAAGTCCTCACATTAAGTTTAGAATGTTTTCCATTTTTTGCAGAATTTCATGCAGAATTAAAAGATAAATAATGGGCACACTTGAAGGGCATAAAAAAAATAACCAAGTAAATAAAAGTAAAAAGATGCTTTAAAGTCCCTGTGAGGACTTTCTAAGTGATCTTGAAAAAGTGAGACAGCTGTGATCAGTTAAAAGGCCCCACTGATGGTTATAAGGCCCAGTCACATGAACACTCTCCTTATTTCCTGGTTGTTTTCTGTAGCTCACCTCAGTGATCAATCAAACGTGTTGTTTTACTCTGTTCAGCTGCATCTCCCTGACTTCTGCAGGAATCATGAACTACAGGGATCCCCTTTCACCTTTTTGAAGTGGGGTTGTGTGAGGTGCTTCTTAAAATAAAGACACCCTGTAATTTATAACCCTGCTATGTTAAATACTTGATTCTGATTGGTCGGAAAGAATCATATGGCAAATATTCATTCTCAGTAGCAAAAGTGACTCAGACCACTCACCTGAGGAGCCTGTGGTCCATGATGGCATTAAGCAGATGAGTACAAAGGTTCTTCATGTCTCCTCCACAGCCCCCTCGCTCCTCTGGAAGAGGCAGGAAGTACTCCAAACAGGCCCACTGCTGGTACTCCTGACTTTACACACACACACACACACACACACACACACACACACTCACACACACACACACACACACACACACACACACACACACACAGTGTTAGTTAGCTTTAAGAGTCAACATTTGTTCCTGCTGAATCTGTGAAGATGTGTTTCCTGCCTCACCGATCTGGGTCTGAGAGAGCATCTGCACTGCTCTGAACTCTGAGCTCATTGGCCAGCCATTCTGAGAATGACAACTAGACAAACAAGAGAATTAATCCACTTAATCCGAAGCTCACTGCACCCGATGCTCAGTCCCATCGAGGAGAAGGAAACTTTACCTGGTAGGGTGGTTTGTGTTGGAGCTGACAGAAAGCAGGGTGTGTCCACAGCTGCCAGGCAGTCTTCCTCCAGGTGCTGTTTGTGTCCGTAGCACTGCTCCAGAGGCTGAGCAGGTTCTCCTCATGGGGTTCACTAACTGTGCCTCCAGCACTGATGAGAGGTCTTCTGGCATCAGGCAGCAGCCTCGGGATGAGGTACAGAAGCTAGAAAAAAAACACAAAAACACACCTCTATGTCAAGTGTCAGCTATTCATTTCTTTTAGAGCCCAGCACACCCAGTACTTGTTAAGACATTCTCTTTAAGTTTATTTTCTGACCAAACATGTACTGTAGCACATACAGCAGAGCAGACAGTTGCCCATGGTTATGTTAAAGTCACTCTGAGGAGCTTAGAAGTTAAAACCCCTGCTCCAAGTATCCTCTGGAAACTCATCCGTTGTGTTGTGGTCTATTTGCAGCGTGTTTTCTAAATGCTGCGTGTGTTGTCGAAATGATGAAGATGTTGTCTTAATTTGCTTGAGTTTGATCTTTTTGCATGTGTTTTCTTAAGTTGCAGTGCTGTGAACTCTCAGGGCCACCATACTTCAGAAAACCATTGTCAGTTAACACAGTTCATCACTACATCTACAAGTGCAAGTTCAAACTCTACCATGCAAAGACAAAGACAGATATCAACAACACCCAGAAACGCACGCAGAAAAGATGAGCTTAAACTCCCAGAAGGCTCGGGTTGAGAGTAAAAAGTAAAACGTCAAACTGAAATAAAACAGCACCAAAGTACTCCATTTTTGAGCTACGAGCCAAGCATTCAGGCGCAGCTGATCAGACTGCATCACATCTCATGTCATTTCTGTGATTTTAGGGAAGTTATTTATGCTACTTGAGTCAGTTTCTTGTAAAAATGATCTTGTTTTGTTTATTTTTCTAAACTAATTTTTCAGTTTCTAACAACACTCATAAATGAAACTGCTGAATGTTTTGTTTGATATGCATGTGCTGCACATTTTGTTCATGTATATTTCTTAATATCTAACAGTGTTAATGTTAAAGAGACATTAAAGTGATGACTGTATTTCACAGAATGAACAGTTTAAATTTGTCTCCTACCTTCAAGCTATGGTTCTTATTTTCTGCTACAGCAGCTGGAACATAACTGCTGTAGCAGAGCAGCATTGATTTAAACAATATATCTGAGATTCATGGTCATAAAGTACATTTTGTTGCATTTGTTGGATTCTTAAAGAACAAAACTGGTCTGAATAGCTTCACATTTTACTTTAAAAACTGTTTGAAAATGCTAAAAAAAATTAGCTTTACTCCTGGAATCAAAATGTAATGATTGTGATTAATCGCAGTTTAAAAAAATTGATGGTGAAACAGCTATGATACAAACACTATCGTTTACCTTCTTGTAGAGGCTGCTGAGGATGTAGTCGAGCTGTGTTTTCTCAGGAAGAGTGTCTCCTCTGCAGATCCCATAACACACAGCTGCCACACAAAACCTGGACAGAAACACAAAGACAGAAACAAAACATCAAAAATTAAACAAACAACAAACAAAAACAATAGAATAATACAGTTAGTCGTGCAACGAACAGTGGTACCTCTTTATCACTCATTTATCAACTCTACGCAAAATACCACACAGTATCAAGAGAGAAGGGAAAAATAACAGAATGATGAAATAACTGAACAGCAATGGGAAAGCAGATGCCTAAACAACTTTTCACTCCTTATTCTATGTATTGGTGTGAATTTGGTTGAAAAATCTTGTATGTTACTTTTATTACTTCTAACATGGGAAATACACAGTATCAAAAAGTCATACCTGTTAGAGAAACTGTGGGAGTGATGGAGCAGATCACCACCAATTTTTTTGCATCATCAAAAGATTCAGAGAATCTGGAGAAATCTCTGCATGTAAGCAGCAAGGCTGAAAACCAACACTGAATGACCGTGACCTTTGACCCCTCAGGCAGCACTGCATTACAAATCAACATCATTGTGTAAAGGATATTACCACGTGGGCTCAGGAAGACTTCAGAAAACCATTGTCAGTTAACACAGTTCATCACTACATCTACAAGTGACAGTTCAAACTCTACCATGCAAAGACAAAGACATATATCAACATCACCCAGAAACACCGCCAGCTTCTCTGGACCCGAGCTCATCTGAGATGGACTGACGCAAAGTGGAAAAGTGTGCTGTGGTCTGACGAGTCCACATTTCAAACTGTTTTTGTAAATCATGGACGTGGTGTCCTCCAGGCCAAAGAGGAAAAGGACAATCTGGATTGTTCTCAGGTCAAAGTCTCAAAGCCAGCATCTGTGATGGTATGGGGGTGTGTTAGTGCCCATGGCATGGCTAACTTGACCATCTGTGAAGGCTCCATTAATGCTGAAAGGTACATACAGGTTTTGGAGCAACATATGCTGCCATCCAAGCCACGTCTTTTTCAGGGACGTCCCTGCTTATTTCAGCAAGACAATGACAAGACACATTCTGCACCTGTTACAACAGCGTGGCTTCATAGTAAAAGAGTGCAGGTACTAGACTGGCCTGCCTGCAGTCCAGACCTGTTGTTCAGTTTATCAGTTTGAACAATAAACATCTTGTCTTTGTAGTGTTTTCAGTTGAGTATATGTTCAACGGGATTTACAGATTATTTTATTCTGTTTTTATTTACATTTTACACAACTCAAATTCATGGAATTGGTGTTGTATGAGAAGGTGGAAAAATGGAGACTTTACTTTTTGTTATGATGGGTTTGGTGGCAGCTCCTCTCACTGCTGTTGAAAACATTACTAACCTACATTTCACCCAGAGCATAAATTCTACAAACACACTGTACAAAACCTATGACTGTGTATCTTTTCTGGAACTGTAAATATTACATAGCCTGTCAGTGCGGTTTGTCTTTTTGTTTTGAATTTGTTTTTGTTTTTTTCTGTCTTTTGTGAGGAATGGAAATAAATTCAAGGACAAAGACTAATAACAAAACAACATGTTAGTCACAATGATAGTTTATCTGTGTAATGTCTGCAGTAATCTATGCTGAGGTGTGTGTGTAACCTCACCTGACACAGAAGAGCATGTGTGCGTGTGTGCTGCAGACTAGTGCTGAGCTCAGCGCTTCACTAACAGGTACAGGTTTAGGCCGGATGTAAGGGACCAGCTGAACCAGAAGACTGTGGGACATGGAGGCGTCCATGTGGACCACAAACGCTGCCAGACCAAGTAGGTGAGCTGCAGTCAGCGATGTTCCCTGTATCACAGCAAAGTTTTACACTGATGAGTATGAATGAACCAGTTTGATTGAAAGATTTAAAATCAGCTGATAATAAAAAAAAAACAATCCAGAGCAGGAATCAATAAGAGAGTATGACAGAGCTCTGTTTATTCATGTACCTGGTTATGAAGCAGGTCCCAGAGTCTGCATAAGAGGCCGGGGAGGAGCTGAGTGTTACCAAGCAGCGTGCTGACAAACCTGGAGGCCCACAGACTCTGTCTGCAGAGACACACACACACAGACCTCATGTCACACTGTATGTTACAAACCAGACCTAAAACTTGGATCAGAGGGATAGCTTTGGGTTTTAGTTAGTATGATGTAGTTATAAATACAGGGTAGCTACAACAGAACAACAGGGTTATGAGGACAAGGTCTGCAGAAAAGATCAACCTTATGAGAGTCTGAGCGGAAAAAACTGAAATAAGCCCAGGGGTACTCTTTATTTCAACTGATTTCACAGCAATAAGACACACAAACAAAGTTCAGGCTACATTCACGTCAGTCTAAGCTTGAAACTCTTCTTTGTGACCCAAAATAGATGACACAAAATATCCCAAACCAGGAGGTTTATAGTGAAGATATTCAAAATTTGACATATAAATTAAAACCTTAAAAATGCTTCATTACTCACTTATTTGGAGGGTTTGCTCGAGAAGCATTTAATGTACACTGGCAGAAGCTTCTCAGGATCATGTTGATAACCTGATGATGAACAGGACAGGTGCATGAAAAATAGATTTGTGTCCTAACAAACTTAAAGCCATAAGAAATACAATACTGACTGTCATACTTTGACATGAAGCTCAGGAGTCAGCGGAATGTCCACCTGAAGATCGATGACTTTCTGTCCAACAGACTCGTTCGGACGCCCAGGATAGATAACACTCAGCGTGTGAGAGATCCTGGAAAGCTGCACTGACATCTCTGACAATGCATAAAACATGAGGTGAGCTGTGGAACAGAACCTAAGGAAACTGATAATACATGATGTGTGTCTGGTTCTACAAAGTTTCCTCCTTCTGATCCATAAGCCTTGTTTAAGGCTGACTGTGAAACAGTGTGAGGGCTAAAGAAGAGTTTCATTCTAACCTGTACAAGAACTTCACTCTCAATCATTGTAATAACATGAAATACACAGCATGTCCACTATTTTTATGCAATTAATGGCCTCAGTTAATCCTGACCTTTGCAATTTACCTCAACAAACGTGACAAATATGAAGACTTTTTCAATACACAGTTTTCGTATAACGTCATTAACTTACTGAGGTGTAGAGGTTTTCTTATGTTTTCATCGTTTTAATCTTGAAGGTTTCACAGTGATTGTTTGCGTCTCCTTTATCCAACTACAATGTTTAAAGAGGCTGTGAGGACTTTCTGGAAAAGCTTCTCTCCTGTTTATCTTTCTTTTTCTGTTCTTTTTCTGTCTGTCAGTTCAGCTCCAGTCTCAACCATCACTACTACATTAATCATAGAAATAGTTTTCAGCAGAGAAAAACACAGATCTCTCTTCTTTCTGCTAAACTTTGCTCGACAGTGTGGTGTTGTCATAGAGACCGGCGTGTGATAAATCAATCCTGTCCTGTTTGACCCAATCAGGAAGCTAAGAAATAACATTTATCAATAACCTCAACTGGTGCTGATAATCTCATTTTAAGTTGTGGATTAGGATCAGGCAGATATCTAGAAGAGAGACTTTTTCAAGATCACTTAGAAAGTCCTCACAAGCTTCAGAAGTTTGCTCTAATTTTCCCTCCATATCTTCAGCAACGCTTAGGAACGCTTAGAACTCTAAGGTTATTTTTTTTATATCAAGACCATTAAAACAAACTCACATGCCTTTCTCTACCCAACCACCCTTAAGCCACACAACCATACAACCCAGGGTCAAAAGTCACCAGGAGCAGAGTCAGCCACAGCCACAGGACACCAACACAGGGCCCAGAGGAGAGATGTAGCAGACACCAACCTCCACCAGGAACCCATGTGACAGGCCCCTGCAACCACAGCCAACCACCACCCCCAGTGCAGAGGGCCCCCCAAGAGGATACGCTGGGGGTCCTAAAATAATAAAAGGTTAAAAATAAATAAAAACTAAAATATGAATTAGACAAAGCCTATAAAACATTGTAGGTAGATATGAATAAATGTGAAATAAGAAGCCTAAGCTACTAGATCAATTAAAGATTGAAATAAATAAATATTCACCAAAAGCTAAGCTAAAGAGGTGGGTCTTGAGCCTGCTCTTAAAAACATGAACGTTCTCTGTGGCCCTCGGGTCCTCAGGCAGGCTGCTCCATAGATTCAATCATCACACCAACATCAGTTAGACAAAATGGAGGCAGTAACTTTCCCCACGTATAAAATACAAGGGTGGGAAAAAAATCAGACACCCCACTAGAAAAGCTTTTGTGAAATATTGCTTTAAGAATCATTCTTGGATCTTCAAATGCAAACTGTTTTAGTACAGCAACTGCAGCGAGTTTGGTTGGCAGGTAAGCCGGTGTGCCGTCCTTGCTCTTGATGATTTCATTGCATTTATCCAGACTCTGGAAATCTGTGAATGTGTCACAGATGCTGTAGAGTGTTGCCAGGTTTTCAGCCAGCAGTTTTTCTTGTAGGTGGACCAGGAGCACTGCTGATTTATCCTGTTAACTGTTCCACCAGCTTCTTCTGCTTCTCCTTATCACATCCACCTTATTCACTGCCACAAGCACTTTATCCAGGAAGAGGAGCCATTCAAAGATGAAGACTGGCCTCTTTGCTTCTGTGATCTGGGGCAAGGCATCTTCACTGAGCAGCAGACTGTGAGCCAAAGTACTAACAAATCCGAAAGAAGCCATTAGAAAGGTCAAACTGATTGGTTTCATCAGAAAACTTGAGTATTGGGTCATTTTGGTATCAGTGGTCCACTAATGCAGGTCCTGCTTTTTATTTAAGACACAGTTTTTGTTCCCGTGCTTCCTGTTTATATAAAGCCAGCACATTTGAATGTTTTCTATATAAAGCCAGCACATTTGAAAGTTCTGTGGAGACAAAATGTTTTAAACAAGGAACCTAACACAGGAAACAGGCCTGAAGATGCAGATTCTCAGCCTGGAAGTGCAGATGCAGCAGTTGGATACAATAACAAAGAAATACTGACCAACCAGCAGCCTGGAAGACAAACTAAGAGTTTCTAAGACTAACTAAGAAAAGACCAAATCCTGATCCACATGTGCAGGGAAAACCACCAGATGACATCACAGGAGCTTCAGCAGCAGAGGTCAAACCAAACTGGTGTCTGGTGTTCCACCCGTACTGTACATGGCCCACTTTAGATCATGGTTTAAGGTCCTACTTGGCTGTCAAGAAGCCCCTGATCAATGAAGGACAGAGGTTAGTCCAAGCACACAAGAACTGGACCTGCAGGAACCAGAAGAAGATTCTGTGGTCAGATGAGTCCAGTTTCCAGCTTGATCTTCCTCCTGCTGATGTGAGGGTACGTTGAAGACCAGGTCAAGCATTATCTCCAGCATGAACAGGACCTTCTGTCAGCATGGTGGAGGCAGGATCAGGGTTTGGGGATCAAAGAGTGCTGCTGCTGTTGGTCATCTCACTGTCTGTGACGGCACATTGAACTCTGACAAGAACTGAGCCGTTCTCCAAACCCTCATGCTCCCTTCTGCACGTGCTCTGTTCATCCAGATCAAAACTGGATGTTTTAACAAATAATGGCCCTCATCAAACGTCCAGGGCCAGGAGGACTTGGCTGCAGGAGCACAGGATCCAGGTATTGGAGCGCTAGTTTTGTTACTTTTTCTTGTTAACAATGAAAACAAAAATCATTTGTATTTGTGTGTCTGTCTGATGCAGCCAAACCTTTTGAAACACAAAAAAGATTTTTACACAAACATTTCATGATAATATTTGAGATTGTGTAAAATTCTGAGGGTGTCCGAAAACTTTTTTCCACCATTGTATAATGTGTGTGTGTGTGTGTGTGTGTGTGTGTGTGTGTGTGTGTGTGTGTGTGTGTGTGTGTGTGTGTACAATAAATATGTGACCTGGTATCCACTTACCTCCATCACTGCCCTCAACAACCAGCTCTGTGAGCTCTTGCAGCTGAATCTTCAGGACCTCCAGAGGATCATCGTTGGAGTCCAAACACACCTCACTCTCTGAAAACACAAGACGGTTTAAAAATCTGTTGATCTCGCTCTCAGTTATAAAACTGAGGTTGGTGCTGACTGATAAATACTATGTTGATCTCACTGTAACCTAAACACATGTAAGAACATGATGAAAGAGTGCTCGACAAACGGAAAATAATCCCCCACTGTGCACCATCGACACATGGACTCATTTTATACTTTATATCTGTATTAACAGATAAAACAGACCTCTCTGGGATTATTATTTATTCATTTTTATATTTTTTTTAAACTAGTTATAAAATCAGAGGATAGAAAATGTATATCCTTCCAAAGTAACCACATCCAATAAAATAGACTGTGTCCATGAATACTCACTGTCCTGCTGCCTCTGCTTCTGGCAGGCCTCCACATAAGATGAAAACTGTGCAGAAGGGATCTTATCGGCTCTACATACAGCCAAAAATAATAACAACCATAAACTGCTGAAAAACTGTGCAATGCCATGATCAGAGAGTTTTAAAAGCAAGGCTGTGAAACAACATACATGGCTGGCAGGAAAGGTTAAATAAATCTCCTGTTTATAAATATATATATTTGATGTTAAGAGGTTGGTCCCATTTATCTGTCTGATAAAAACTCACTTTCTCAGGGCTTCTATGAAACTCATCCGAGCATCAGCTTTCACAGGAAGCTGAAAGGAAAGGAAAGAGAAACTACAGCATGAGATGTGAAGACTTCCTGATGTCTGTCACATAAACCAAGAACAGAAAAGTGAAGTCGCTCACCAGTCTTGGTGTAAGCAGGGCAGGGAGGAAGCGTGTGAGGAAATAAGGCCTACGGAAAATACTAGAAGACAACAAATAAGTCATTGACCTGACCTTACCTCTCTTCAGTTTAATATCTACTGGTTGATATTTAATTTTAATTATATAAATAAATGATAAAAGATGAGCTGATAGTCTGACTGAGTACCTGGCCTCCATGACTGCAGCAGAGATCTTTCCGGTGCTTCCAAACAGAGACATGGCTTTCTCCACATCCTGGGCAGCCGAGCACTGAAGCAGTAAACCAGATTAAAAATGATATGATCAGACAGTTAAAACAGTTTTTATTATACAGCATCTGTTGCCTGCTGTTCCTCCTACAGTCTGAGCATTAAAGAGGAGCTATGTACAGCTGTAAATGTCTGTTCATCAGCAGATCAAAAGCTTAAGAGCACAGCTCCAAAAAAAACAATAAACCTCCTAAGATAGAAATAAAAGTGTGAAAAGAGGACTCAGTCATGAGGAGCTCCACTGTTTCTCTTGATCTCTTCAAAAACCGATTCGTCATGCTTGATGCGAGTGTTTCCAGGAGGCTTGTGGGAACTTTGCTCCAATTGGAGAGGATGGTTTCATGGGGTTTGTCTCAAAGCGCCAGTACTTTCCGAGGCACGATATTGAAGGGTGTCCCAAAGCGTTAATTGTGCTCAGAGGAGAGAGGAGAGAGGAGGTTGATCAGAGGAGAGGTGAGACACGAGAGCTGGCGTCATGGAAGTCTTTTCACCAACAGACACGCCCGCATACGGGATATCACTCACTGATTGGATGCTGCAGCAGCTCAGCTGATGATCCAGAGGTGATCAGCTGTTAGAGCTGACTGACAGATGATCCAGAGGTGATCGGCTGATGCCGTCATCACTAAAACATGTCGCCGCAAGTGGTGGAAAGTAGGATGAAACTTTGGGGTTTTGAGACGCACCCATGGAGGGCGTCCACTGTCTGGACCTGACGTCCATTTTTGTAAACGTCCCTCTCCATCCATCCCCAAATGTTCTCAGAGTGATTTAGATCAGGGGAAGACGCAGGATGGTCCAAAGAGTGAGCTCATTCCTCTGGAAGAAGTCCTTTGTCAGGCGGCCATTGTGACGTGCAGCATTGTCCTGTTGATAAACCCAGTCATTAGCACACAGAGCAGGGCCCTCAGTCATGAAGGACGCCCCCTGCAACATCTCCACATATCCAGCTGCTGTTTGACGGCCCTGAACAACCTGAAGCTCCATTGTTCCATTGAAGGAAAAAGCAGTCCAGATCATGATGGCTCCCCCTCCACTGTGCCGTCTAGAAACCATCTCCAGTGGGATCTCCTCGTCATGTCAGGAACCTTGAAGCCATCAGGACGTCAAGGTCACATTATTTCTCGAGACGAGGCCTTTGAAGATACTATTTCGTCCCATAACCCTCAGGATCTTTGAAGAAATTCAAAATGACTGTCTGACTGCGTCCAACCTCAGCAGAGATGGTGCGTTGTGAGAGGCGTGGCTTATTCAGCTCAACAATCCGACCACGTTCAGAGAGAGAAAGCTTTTTATCCTTCACCATCAGGAGGTCATGACAGAGTGAACACCTGACAGGATATCACATTAAATCCACATTTTTACACAGATGTTGTCTTTTGAAGTTGTGCTCTTAAGCTTTTGATCTGCTGAAGAACAGACTGCTTACCTTTAACTCTTGTTTATTCTCACTCACTCTGTTCTTCCTTTTGCATTTTGAAACTCAACTTATAACCTTCTTAAGATCCAACTATACAAAATGTAAATTGGTGCAATTTTTAAACTGGTTGTTCATTTTTGTTTTGAAATTCTAAGTTTTTACTGCTTCATTTTGCACATCTCTGCATGCAGTACACTGTATCAGATCAGCTGTCAACAGTTTCACTGAAGAGACAACAAACACCGAGGATAAACCCAGGATGAAATGAACAAAAAGGTGAACACACGGGAAAGACAGAGGATACTGAAATGATCCAGAGTTTATAGAGGGCCGACAGAGAGCTGGGAAACTTCTGTAGTTCCGTTGCTTCATTTCACATTTGTAGTTTTCTCTCCATATGGTTGGGTTCAACACTTCTCTTAGACAAGCGATAATCTGGATTATTTGGCAGCAATTTTTCGTAATCCTCAGAAAAAGAGGATCACTGCAGAACAAGTTTTCTGGGAGATGCTGGTTCTGTCTTAAGGTTTAAATCTCTCTGTGTTATAAAGTGAAAACTTGAGAGCCATCTTTTATTGATTGAACAACAGTTTAATTTTGGAATTTTTGTGATTTTTGTTTTCTTTAACTTTTGCTCATTCTATTTAATTTAATTGGCTTTTATTAAAACACTGTTTTCAGTGTACCTGCACTGCTAAAACTGAAATCTAAACCCATATTTAGGTCTAATTTTAGTAAAAAATTGTCTATTAGACTTAACTTGAACCACAGTCATCTGAAAAGGAAAATGTTTCATTTCAATATATTAAAAGATAAAAATGATGCCCCATTAGCAGATGATTTTACCTCTAAGTGTAATTCAGGTGTAATTTTAGTCATGTATACCTATACCTCAACTCTAACCTTCTGATTTTGCCTTTTTGCATTTCATTGACCTTTGTAATGATTCTTTTTAATGTCTTGTGTGAATCTCTTTTAATTATCCTACTGGCAAAATGTGCTGTATAAATAAACTCTCCTTGTCTTATCATTTCTACTTCACAGAAATGATGAAGAATCAAACTGTTCATCAGCAGGAATCATTACGAATTCAAACCACTATGTGTCACTGTTACCTGCACTGACACTCCACCTGAAGCAGAGACATCCTCATACAGACCCATCTCCTCCACAGATTCCTGCACGGGCACGAGAAAGTCACTGATCAAGGCTCTGCTTTAAAACAGTTTAATGAAAATAAAACATAAGGAGATGTTCCTTCATAAAAAGGTTTTTACACCTGATCTTACTTTCAGGTCAGCCAGTCTGGTTTTTGCAAGGGAAACGTACTCCATCAGGAGGCTGCGGTACTTCAGGGGAACATATGGAGGGTGAAGGATGTGAACCTGACAAGTGAGGGGTTAAACATAACACATGTACTTTAAGAGCCTTAAAACAGCCAACACTGATTATCTATCATCAACATTTCAACATTTCATTCTCTCAGGAAAAATGTACTTGTTGAGTTTCTTTACTGAAATATAACTACAATTCCAATTCCAATAGAGTTTGGACATTGTGTAAAACGTGAATAAAAACAAAATACAATGATTTGCAAATCCTGTTTAACCTATATTCAACTGAAAACGCTACAAAGACAAGATATTTATTGTTCAAACTGATAAACTTTACTGTTTTTAGCAAATATTCACTCATTTTGAATTTGATGGCTGCAACACGTTCCTAAAAAGCTGGGACAGGGTCAACAACAGACTGGGAAAGTTGAGGATTGCTCCGTAAACGCCTGTTTGGAACCTGTTTGGGGTGAGGTTCACCACTTTGTGAACAACGATGTGAGTCCAACAGTTTAAGAACAATGTTTCTCAATGTACAATGTCAAAGAATTGATGGATTTGATCATCTACAGTCCATAATATCAACAAAAGATTCAGAGAATCTGGAGAAATCTCTGCATGTAAGCAGCAAGGCTGAAAACCAACACTGAATGCCCGTGACCTTTGACCCCTCAGGCAGCACTACATTAAAAACCAACATGATTGTGTAAAGGATATTACCACGTGGGCTCAGGAAGACTTCAGAAAACCATTGTCAGTTAACACAGTTCATCACTACATCTACAAGTGCAAGTTCAAACTCTACCATGCAAAGACAAAGACAGATATCAACAACGCCCAGAAACACCGCCGGCTTCTCTGGACCCGAGCTCATCTGAGATGGACTGACGCAAAGTGGAAAAGTCTGCTGTGGTCTGACGAGTCCACATTTCAAACTGTTTTTGGAAATCATGGACGTGGTGTCCTCCAGGCCAAAGAGGAAAAGGACAATCTGGATTGTTCTCAGGTCAAAGTCTCAAAGCCAGCATCTGTGATGGTATGGGGGTGTGTTAGTGCCCATGGCATGGCTAACTTGACCATCTGTGAAGGCTCCATTAATGCTGAAAGGTACATACAGGTTTTGGAGCAACATATGCTGCCATCCAAGCCACGTCTTTTTCAGGGACGTCCCTGCTTATTTCAGCAAGACAATGACAAGACACATTCTGCACCTGTTACAACAGCGTGGCTTCGTAGTAAAAGAGTGCAGGTAGTAGACAGGCCTGACTACAGTCCAGACCTGTCTCCCATTGAAAATGTATGGAGCATTATGAAGCACAAAATACATCAACAGAGACCCCGGACTGTTGATCAACTGAAGTTGTTCATCAATCAAGAATGGTAAAGAATTCCACCTCCAAAGCTTCAACAATTAGTGTCCTCAGTTCACAAACACTTATTGAGTGTTGTTAAAGGAAAGGTGATGGAACACAGTGGAAACATGACCCTGACCCAGCTTTTTAGGAACGTGATGCAGACATCAAATTCAAAATGAGGGAATATTTACGAAAAACAATTAAGTTTATCAGTTTAAACAATAAATATCTTGTCTTTGTAGTGTATTCAGTTAAATATAGGATCAACAGGATTTATAAATCATTGTTTTCTGTTTTTATGTTTTACACAACATCCCAACTTGGGGTTGAAATACTGTATATAAACACTAGTTAAGATTCAGTTTTTGAGGTGTACTGGTGACAGGAGGGTTTCAGAGGTTTGTGTGCAGAAAGTCACCTTGAGGTATTGTGGGGGTTCAAAGGGGACCAGGTCTGAGAGGAACTTCAGCAGAAACACCAGAGATTTTTTACTGGCTGCATGGTAACTACTGCCTCCACCAAATGACAGCTGAAAAGGTAGAAGAGCATATTCATCAGCATCAACCGTTTTTTAACAGACACATCACACAACGTCTTCGTCTTAAAATAACTGAGGCTTTCATACTGATATAATCACAATTCACACAGGTGATACATTTAGAAATCCACATTTATCAAAAATGCAATGAAAACAAACTCTTGATAATCAGTGCTTCAGGTCGCTGACAGAGTACTGTGTATGATTCAGTATGTTGATTATTTAACTCTAATCAATTAAGGTCTGTTGTGTTCTTTGGTGTCTATTTCTTCTCTTTTGGTTCATCTAAAAAAAAAAATCTTCAAAATATCAATGAAATAAAGAATTCCACTGAAGGCCCCCGATAAAAATAGTCAGTGCCCCAAACAAGCAGCAACAATCTAAAGATGGATGTTAAAGAGCTCATGTAAACCTTGAACCAGTCGCTGTAGGATGGAAATATGCCGGGTCCCTCCAGTGCTCCCTGTCGAGCCAGTAGGAAGGCAGTGATCATGTTCTCCAAATCATAACCTTCAAACGCTGACGTCAGCAGCCTGGACAGCAGCTCTGTCACACAGACATGAGAAACACATCTGTTTCTATGGTAACCATGTGATGAAGCAGGGGTGAAATGTAACGTATATGTCCTTTTACAGACAGAAACATTTTGCGTTATTTCTCCTGTACAATCAGCACCAGCTTCAGATCAATCAAACGTTCACAGTTGTGTACCTCTCAGGCTGGACTGGGCGCACGGGTTATAAACCAGCAGAGTTGAGAGGAAGCTCAGGACGTGTTTCCAGTTGACCTCGTGGGTTTCCAGAACCAGCTGCAGGTGACTCAACAGCTGCTCCATGCTGAAGATCACTGCCAGCTTTGCATGAAAAACAGATGTTTAGACCACATTCTGCTGACCACAAATCTGAGTTAACAAAAACAGCAAATGATGCACATGCTGCAAAAACTCGAACTGTATGTTGACGAGAGAAACATCACACATCTACGTATTAAGAGTACTAAAGCTGTCGACTCGAAGCCCTGCAGGATTGGGCAGAAACACGAGCTAACAGTCAGGCGGCTGATTCATTACAAACACAGTTTTGTTGCATCCATAATCTTGAGATGAACATGAGACCTTTCCTCATTCTGACACCGACCCAACCACCACAGAGACATTTCTCCTGCTGAGTGGAGTCATGTGCTTTTTTATTATAAGTCTGATGAAGCCCTAAGTTTTTTTGTATCTCTCAGTTTAATAAGCTTGATGTGTCTATCTCCAGATGGTCTGATCACTTACCGTATCCCCGGTGGAGCTTTGAGAAGAACTGCTGCAGTTTCTCCATGTCTCAATGACTGATCCTTGAAAAACATTCAGTGTGGCTACAATCTCATCCAGAGAGAACTCTCACTTACTAATAACAATTTGGTTGTACCCGTGTGTTCAAAGGGTGAACTCTAACTGAGAGTTAAGTTATATTGATCCTTGTCTGAACGTATGTTCAGTTTAAGAATGAGCTGAAGGAAATCCAGCCTTTGGTGCAGAGAAATCGGTTTGGCTCAAGAAAAAAAAACAATGTCCACTGCAGCTTTTTGTTTTCTGGTTAGACTGGTGAACACTTCAGGGCCAGACAGACCAAGGGGTCCTGATTTAGTCCAGAATTTTCCTCTGGAGTGAATCTAACTGAACACTTACAGAGGCACATGTAGAGTAAGAATGCTGATCCATCTCCCAACACTACACAAAGGTGTTTGCTTTGTTGTCAGATTATGCTGGGATGAAAATAAACATGGTGAACTTCTTGGATACCATAAGGCTTGTACCTTACAGAAAAGAGAGGTCAACAAACGATTGGCTTTTGCAAAGGTCCACTGGTTCTGCAGAGTGATGGCATCTGACACTGGAAACATACACAAAGTTTCAAGATGTAGGATTTTAAAAATGATTCATTATGTTTTCAAAAAAAGAAAGAATGTGTTGTGGATCAGGACCCTGAGTTGAACTCATCCTTACCTGCCAGCTGAGGCCTGTAGGTCAGAGTGTTTGTGAGGGAGTGTCTGAAGAAATGCTGAAGGGTGTCTGCTGAAGCTGACACACCGCACAATGAAGCAGTGAATATCTGGATCCTGCACCAAATACAAAGGAGGGAAGAGCAGAAACAAAATGCATTATATGTACAACATTAATGATCCGTTATCCAGTAAAGGTGAAATAAAGTTGTTTTTTTATTTTTGTAGGATCGGCACAAATAAATCCATACTTGTATTAAAGCCAAAGATTCACACTGCAAAAATTAAAATCTAAGGAAGTGTTAAAGTCTTGTTTTTGGTAAAACAAGATATCAAAAGAAAAAATACTACACCTAAATTGATTAAAAGAATGCTAATGGGGTTGCCAGTCAATAATGTCCTAATTAAAAAAGTGAATATTTCTTACTGTAGTGGCAGATTTATTATACTCTTTGCGAGCAATCCGGGCATTATTTTTGTCTATTAACATCTTGAATCCAGACATTTTCCTGGACTTGTCAGGTCAATGTCACTCATATTAAGTCTAATAAATATTTTCACTTTCATTAAACATAAACACTTAGATTTCACTTTTGGCAGTGCATATATGAGACTGGGTGTAGGGGAGAACAGGGTTCATTGTCACACAGGTTGGTTGTCACACTCAGTATATCTCGCCACCAGAGGGCGCTGTCTCTCGACCAGTGGTATGTAAATTCACAGAATTGGGATTAGAGCTCACTGAAAGTTTGCTCTTGAGTCAGACAGCTGGACTTGAGGTGAGAGAACTTTTTGTGTTTTTCATGTAAAACAGTAAATATTCAGCTCCTCTGTGTTTTTCTTCCAGACTTTATCACAGTGTGTTTATAACAAAACAACTGTTACCCTTAAAAAGTGAGAAGGGAAAGTGTATATATATATATATATATATATATATATATAATGTGTGTGTGTGTGTGTATATATATATAAATATATATGTGTGTGTATATATATATATATATATATATATATATATATATATATGTGTGTGTGTATATATATATATATATATATATATATATATACACACACACACACACACATATATATATATATATATATATATATATATATATATATATATATATATATATATATATATATATATATATACATATATATATACAGTGGGGAAAATAAGTATTTGATCCCCTGCTGAATATGTAAGTTTGCCCACTGCCCTGGAAAATTAACACACTCTAATTTTTATGGTTGTTTACTGGTTATAAGTATAGACAGAATATCAGTTGAAAATGCATAAAAACACACAGTATAAAAGTTATAAATTGTTGTGCATTTTAATCAAGTGAAAAAGTATATTAGTATCACCAGGGGATCAAATACTTTTTTCCCCCACTGTATATATACACATAAACACACACACACACACACACATATATATATATATATATATATATATATATATATATATGGTAGGCTGGTTTAAAGATGTGTTTTCTGTTTGTGTTCCTCGCTCATTTTCTGTTAAGATGAATTACTTTCAAATTTAGTTCTACCTTCTTTTTTTTTTCAAAGATTTTTCCCATTAAAATAAAATTGTGACAAACAACCCCACAGTGTGTGACAACCATCCCTTTGATGGGCTTGGTTGTCACTGTGTGTCAGAGTGTCTTTGATACTTAAATATCTCTTTATTACAATGAGTTTAAAAATGATAGGGAGACACATTTCAATCCAACGCCTTAAACTTCAATTTAATGTAGGAATGACTATCTAAAGATGTTTTTTTTATGATGAGCAATTCACACCAGAGTAAAAAGTGTGACAGCTAACCCTGTTCTCGCCTACACACTGCTGCACTTTGCATATCCTCTTTCCTTGACTCCTCACATTTATGAATTTACAGTTAATTTCTGCAGACAGAGGCAGGTGTCAGTGTCTGTGTGAAGCTGGGGCTGGATTTAGTTTTTCATACAGATCTGAGCAAACACAGTCTGATCACAGGTACCAAGTGCTCTTCTTCAGACAGACACGTTCTCACTTCAGTCACAGTTTTACTGAGAATGGTACAGAATAGAATCATCCCCCGACCTGCCTACAGGCAGTTCAATAAAAGTGTTCAGGAAAGTGTGTGAAGCAAGTACAAAACACATCGACATAGAAAACCTTGTGAGCAAAAGTTGAAAAGAGAGTAAATACACTCAGAAACCAGTGTTCTGCTGTGATCAGAGGCTGATGTGCAGAGCTGACAGTGACAGCAAACACTGGTTGGTGGATTATTGAAATGAAGCCTCAAGTTCAGCATTTTGGTTCTATTTGAGGCAAGAAGCGAGTTAGAAAGATAGGAGAGAGATACTGTATATGTAGTCGAAAAAACTGCTAAATAATGTTTTCAATAGTGATCTGTGAGATGCATATTTTAAAAACTTTGAGGATTTAGTTAAACCAACAAAGAATTAGAATAAAAATGTAACACATTCAAAATTAATCAATGCTTTGTTTGTTTTTTTCTTTGAATCCTCTGGGATGTCTGCTGCATCATAAATAATTATGCCTTTGTTAACAGTTAAATGTCTGTTTCTTGTTATGCTGTCTTTGAACACAAGCCTCTGTCTTCAGAAAAAGTCTGAAAGGATAAAAAAAATGATTTTAGAAAGCACCATAGCTCTGGCCCTGGCCCTGCAGACCGGAGGCTCTGACTCTCCTCCACAGAGTCCAGCAGCCCTGCAGAAGACAGACACGAAAGAATGAAATGTTAAAGTGTGAGACCAAAAAAAAGAAAGCTCCTAAATAAGACTGCTGCTCAGCTTCCAGGAGTGTGAATGAAAAGAGCTTCACTATATATTTCATCATGACAGGGAGGGCACGATAAGTGGGACAGCGCCTCCTGGACTTACAGAAGAGCATGTCGTCCAGCACGGAGCAGCAGAGCAGGGATGTCCTCCGCTCTGCTGATGCTGGATCAGAACTTCCTTCAAATCCCATCCCCACCAAGACTCCAACCACAGCTGAAATACAAAAGATCTTTGAGCAGATTTATGTACAACCTGAATTCCAGTGGAGTTGGGATGTTGTGTAAGACGTAAATAAAAACAGAATACAATGATTTGTAAATCTTGTTTAATCTACATTAGACTGATTACATAAAGACAAGATTTATTGTTCAAACTGATAAACTTTATTGTTTTTTGCAAATATTCTCTCATTTTGAATTTGATGCCTGCAACATGTTCTTAAAAAGCCCACAAAGGTAGGGTCAGCTAAAGACTCAGAAAGTTGAGGAATGCTCCAAAATCACCTGTGGGGAACATTCCACAGGTGAACAGGTTCATTGGAAACAGGTGAGTGCCCATGGCATGGCTAACTTGACCATCTGTGAAGGCTCCATTAATGCTGAAAGGTACATACAGGTTTTGGAGCAACATATGCTGCCATCCAAGCCACGTCTTTTTCAGGGACGTCCCTGCTTATTTCAGCAAGACAATGACAAGACACATTCTGCACGTGTTACAACAGCGTGGCTTCATAGTAAAAGAGTGCAGGTAGTAGACAGGCCTGACTACAGTCCAGACCTGTCTCCCATTGAAAATGTATGGAGCATTATGAAGCACAAAATACAACAACAGAGACCCCGGACTGTTGATCAACTGAAGTTGTTCATCAATCAAGAATGGTAAAGAATTCCACCTCCAAAGCTTCAACAATTAGTGTCCTCAGTTCACAAACACTTATTGAGTGTTGTTCAAAGGAAAGGTGATGGAACACAGTGGAAACATGAGCCTGAACCAGCTTTTTAGGAACATGCTGCAGCCATCAAATTTAAAATGAGGGAATATTTTAAAAAAAACAATTAAGTTTAACAGTTTGAACAACTTGCCTTTGTAGTGTATTGAGTTGAATGTAGGTTGAACATGATTTACAAATCATTGTTTTCTGTTTTTATTTACATTTTATACAACGTCCAAACTTCACTGGTATTGAAGTTGAACAAAGGATGGTGAGGTGATTTGTTGAGGTTTCACATAAAAACTGGGATGTGTGTTGGTAACTGTACAGTGGGCAAAAATGTTCGTATTTAGCAATGACTTTTCACACCTTAAAAAGAATAAAAGCTTCAGGTGTGATGAATATGATCCTCCATGTATCAGGACTTTTATCAATACCATGTTGTCCACATATAACAGCAGCTATTTTCTTTTTAACAATCAAGCATTTTTCAACTTCCTTTGAATATTTTTATGCCATTTTAGTTGAGTCTATTCACACTGCACCTTTAAAACTTAGTTAAACACACTTTTGATTCTGTCTGGAAAAAACTATTTATAAACAATGAAGAACTGATGTTAACCAAACTGGTAGCAGAGGATCTCCACACACACAAAAAGAAGAAGCAACTATTGTTCAAAAGATCGAGCTGACTGGTGGTGGGGGGGGCAAATACTCTATCAGTCTAAATCAATCAGAGACAAACCAGCAGGAGTGATCCCGTCCCTTACTCATTAAAACTTTGTGCTGGACTCGTCTGCTCTCCTCTTCTCCCTGTGGGAGTCTGCAGCTGCACAGAGACTTCAACTGAGAGGCCAACCACAGCCTCACTCCTTCATCACTGAGAGGAGAAAAAAAGGAGACAGCAGGAATGAGGGGCAGGTTTGTGATTACGAACTCACATTTAAGTCTTCTGTGAACTGAACCCAGGGTACAGTTTAAACACAGCTCTGAGTACATCCACAGAGGGGCGCTCTTTACAACAAAAACAGGGCTACAGACTTTAAAGTGTGTGTGTGTGTTTTATTTGTGACATTAGCAAAGATCTGATCTAGTAGTGACAGTACTAATAAATAACTGATGTCATTTAATCAGAGGGCTTTCTCCATTTTTCTGCATTTTTATTTTTTGCAGAGAAAGAGGCATGGCTTATCTAACTACATAAAGTTTGAAAGCTGTTTGTCTTATCTGACTTATCAACTCATTTTCAGCTCCCCCTGCCAAAAACTCCCTGGACTGTTCAGATTGAAGCTAGTTTAGCGAAACTGTCATTTCCACCTCTCCTCCTTCATCTCTCTGTCTTTGAGGTTTCTTTATGTTAAAGTAATTCATCACAGTAAATCGTTATGTGAACAAGCGGATCCACAAAACATAACAAGGAATCACATTACATATTTTATATATATATATATATATACATACACACACACACACACACACACACACACATATATATATATATATATATATATATATATATATATATATATATATATATATATATATATATATATATATATATATATATATATATATAATGTAAAAAAAAATGGGGCTATCTTATAATTGGGGTCTAACCATTGACACACAAGTTTACTTAAAGAATAGGTTAATGTTTCAAGCGCTGTATCTGACCGTCAATGCTCAGAGTTTAACCCAAACTCTGCCTCTACAGAGTTGTTGTAAAATAACTGTTGCTACAGCTGCAGGATGTTGATTCACATCCTTTTCTTACCTCTCCAAAATGTGCTTCAGACTAACTATGTTGTGAACATGGAGTTGGTAAACCACCTCTGGGCTGGGGAGCCTCTGTAAAAACAGAACGTAGTGGGTAAATATTTTATTCATACTTCGAATCCATTATGTGGGGACATCAGGCTGACTGCTGACTGTGTGGATTTAATATGAGTGAAAGACATTCACAGACATTCTGTGTCTCCATTTGTCTCTCATGAGTTCAGGTATTAAAATTAAGAGCAGTAAACATGTTTTTAGGCCTCACTACTCACCTGAGCTCTTCTGTACTCCTGCCAGAGGAGTTTAGGGCAGAGGGCTCCCTGTGACATGAGCTCTCTGCAGGCTTCCAGCAGGACACACAGCTGGGTCTGTGGAGAACAAGGATGAGGTGTTATCATCACACTGCAAAAACTGAAATCCAAGCAAGTGTTTTTTCCTTATTTGAAGAGATTTCTACGAGTGAGAAAAACCTGCACTGGCATATTTTCTTTTACTTGTTCCAAGCAATTCGGACAGCATTTTTGTCTTTAAATAACTTGAAACAAGATATTTTTCTGGACTGGTCTGGTGAATCAGCCTCATATTAAGTTTAAAAAGACATTTTTACTTAAAAAAAAGAAAAGAAAAGAAAAGAAAAGAAAAGAAAAGAAAAAAACCTGATAAGATTTCTTTTTTTTGCAGTGCAGGATCTCATCTTTGACACACCATGAGAACTCTAAAGAAGAAACCTTCAACCGTAAAAGATGGAGTCATTGTGGTGACTTCGTCAGTGGTGTTAAACCGTGTGAGGCAGCAACAACTTTCAGCATGTGGAACTGGTTTAACAGTAAAGTTGTCACTTCAGACACACAAAGTCATTGTGCATGTCATGCAACACAGATCACCACCCGACTGACACTTTACTCTAAGTGTGGCTGACAACTGTGCAAAAGCATCTGCGGTTATCATGAGAAAACTGTCAGAGAATGATCGGTTGCGGATCAGCCTCAGGAAGCTAAGTGCATTTCCAGACAAGATCCCTTCAGTTTTCACCACTATTCAACCTCATGGATCAACAACAGCCAAGACTTCAGTTACTTAGTGAAAACCTCAATAATTGATGTAACATAACCTTAAAATGAATAAACACATGGCTAAATTGGCTGATAGATGCATCACATTTGGCACTTAATCTCATCTCTTTGTCTCTGAGGTTCTGGTGTCCGCTTATAAAAATCACAATATCCATCTTCTCCAATCCACAAACCATCACTGAGGCAGCCAGTAAGGCTTCAGAGAGATCGCTGAATAATGTTTGTTCAGACTTCACACCAAGAAGCAACACAACCTTCAGATACTCACTCTCTGAGAGGAGGAGAGCAGCTCCCTCCTCTTGTCCTTCTCGTCCTCCTCAGTTCCAGTGATCTCCATCAGTCTCTCCAGCACCATCTTCACTGACACCCCCGCAACAGGGACACCGAGCTGTGAGGCCTGGCGCCTCAGCTCACACACTTTCAACAGACAACACAACAAGTTCATTTGTTATCGTCAATTTATTCGTGTCGGCTGTTCACTGGCTGAGTCATGAGCAACTTACCCAACAGTGATCCTGTAAAAGCAGCACAGAAGCCCTCAGACTCTGGCGGCTTCTGGAAAATGTTGCACAGATCTGGATCCTACAAGAGAATTAAAGAGAAAGTACGTTTGAAAATCGCCACTAAGAACATCTGAAACAACTGAACTTCAATTTATCATGGTCTAAATACTGAGCGAATTTGGATGTGAAGCATTATTTGTAAATGTTCCAAAGCAGCTCTTCAGATTTTCATGCATGAAATATTCAGCCAGGAGAAGTGTTTTGGACAACAGAAGCTTCTCTGTCTCTGCCATGACACAGTCCTTTCAAGCCCATTTGAAGCCACATGTTGATTATTTGAAGCCATCAAGCTGTCTGTGCACACAATGCTGTCAAATGTTGAGAGCTGCTTTGTCAACCAATGTTAATGATGTTTAGTTTTCTTCTCTTCATCCTCACTCACCCCGACCTCCCTAAGCAGACCGCTGAGGCTCTGCTGCTGCTCCAACAGCTGGATCGCTGCCTCCTGCAGCCGCTCACCATCCTCCTGCTTTGGCCTCTTCGGCACACGGCCAGCTGGAAACACAACAGCAGGAAAACACACAGTGCTTAGGGCATGTTAGCACCCCCCCCCTCCCTCCCTCCAACAATCAACTATGTGGACTTTTTCCGACAGGTTGCTGCTATTTTTTCTCATCCTGTAGTTTAAATTGAGAGTTTAGAGATGCTGTTCATCTTCTTTATGGGTCCATAAAAGGACTCCGCTTAGGAGGTCATCTGTTATCTCTTAGAATGTTCCATAGAAACAAATGTCAAGTCTAAAAGACAAGGGGAAAAAAACGGGAGACAGCAAGTGCACCACTGGAGCTGAGGATCACTTTGAGTCTGTGGTTTTGAATCAGTCACCATCATATGGTTGTGAATCAGTGGCGCTCGTGCATGTGAGGGGGGTGTCATTTTGGAGGAGCTTCGAGTGTGGGAGGGCGGGGGCTAAACAGAGTCCTGAGGAGAGGCTATATTTAAATTAATGCTAATTTTCCATGACTACCAACTCTGACTTTAACTGGTTCCCATCATGTTCTCTGACTAGAGCCACCACTGTAACCAGGAACATTCTGTCCCTCAGTGAAGACAATAAAAATCCTTCAATAGTCTCCATGAACATAAGATAAGATACTAATAATTAAAACATAATTCTAGTTTATTTCTCTTAGTTATGATTATGCACATCTAATAGCAATCCCTGCATGAGTCAGTGCCTCATTTGGCCACCCCTTCATAACGTCTGGATACACCTCCTGGTACTTCATATACATAGTTCACCCACATGCACTGTACCAAAAAATCGTATCCATAATGATAAGAGCGCTTTTACGAATTTAATACCTGGAAAACAGCTTATTCCATCTTCCGTTTTCTTGGATATTATGTGGTGTCAAAAAACAAGCTACTACGTATCATTGTTACAGTTTGAAATCTCATATGTAGTAAAATAGATATGGTATTAATGTTCAGTGAAAGGTGGTTTATTGGCAGATTCAAACACTTGAAACGATCCATAATGCTATTTCACTTTGGGCTAAAGCACCCCTCAAAGCCTGATCCTAAACGCCCATGCATTGTAAAATACAGCTTCACAAAATGAAAACCGTTATGTTTGTCGTAAATCAGTAAAACCAAGATAAGGTGAGGTCAGGTTACTTTCATTAATGACGTGATGGATAACACCACGTTATGTACATTTACAGTTTACATCAGCTTAATTCTGGCTTCACATGGACGTTTAGAGGGCGTTAATACAACTCCACAATCAGTCAGTGAGGTTTTCAGACAACACCAGCGACGCCATTCAGTTTTTAGGTTTCTTTCACAACACAACACAACACAACACAACACAACACAACACAACACAACACAACACAACACAACGAAACACAACACAACACAACACAACGAAACACAACACAACACAACACAACACAACACATTAACTTAGCTGTCAACTCACCGAGAAGGCTTGACAAAGTCCTTTTCTGGGAAACCGAGTCACACGTTGCACTTAATGACATTTCACTTGTTCCGAAGACTTCAAATTAATTTAATTACAGTTCTTATCCTGTCTTTTGAAAATAAAACCGTGATATTTACGGCATTTATGACATTTCTAACTTGTTGGCTGTATTTACAGTTATTGAAAGTAAAATGAGCTTGTGTTTTGATTCTACTCTTCCTGCATGTTGCCCGCTCTTCTCTCCCATTGGTCCGTGCCACAGCCAATCAGAATACACTACTGGGGACAGAACAAATCGAACCCGGAGTTAAAGAGCGCCACAACCTTCGTCACATTTTAATTTTTTGGGGTGTTTATTGATTATCATTATTTATTGACTGGGATATTTTTGATTCAGCGTTTCAGTAAATATTTCATCTGCTTTATAATTCCTATTTGTTTTATTCTTCACAGATCCACATTTCATCCCATCAAAGCCTGACCCGACAAAAATAGCCAGATTGTTTATTTTTATTTTCATCAACCCTTTTAAAAAAATCCACAGAAAAATTTCCATATCATTTTGTCATGATATATTTTTGTTGATTAATTGCAAATTTTAAATTGATTTGTTTGATAAATTGGGAAGTTTGGGCAAATTTTACTAAAGTTTTTTGTAAATATGCAGAAAATACTTATTTTAAAAAATGGGTAACAATTTAGATTTCGTTCTTACTGCAGTTTCTTGAAAATAAGCAATGCTTTTCATGGAAAAGGGTCTGTGGATGATATTACTAGAGCAGCCATTTTGAAAAGGGCAAAAATACAACTTCAGCTGCCTGTAGTGGAATGATCCTCAAACAACAGGTTTATCATGTTGATGAGATTGAGGTCTTTGGAACTCATGTGTCATGGATTACATTCAGCAATATAGAGTTAACATGGGTTTTACAAAAAAAAGTTAGCTCTCAGTGTTTGACATCATCACAAAGGTCAGTGATTTATTCAGAAGTTACATTACTTCAACTGAATTTTCCTTTTTAGGGTGCAGATAATTCAAAGACACTGCGGTGTTTGGATCCAGAGACCTCAAATATCATCAGTTGGCAGGGCATTAAAGTCCATGAAAAAGAGCCAGCATCTGTGTTCTTACCCACACACCCGAGCGAAGCTGACTCTGAACTTTAAACCAGAAAGAGAGTATAGTCCTTTAACCCAGATGATGAGCTCGTGAAACAAATCAATGTTTTCACCCTAGCAGCATCAAGTGCACCAGAGCGACCTAGAAAAAGTGTTGGTCACACTCTTAAAAACTGTGGTCACACCTATGACCACATTGGTCGCACTCACTCTGGGGGCATTAGGCAAGATAGCGTTTACATCTTCAGTCCATCCCTAACTTCATGTAACCTTTGAAAGTACTTTGTGTATTTATCCGTCAATCTTTCCATACTTCAAAACATACATACATAACCGGAAAAGCGTAATAGAAATATATAACGAGTACGTTTAGAGTATACCCTTAAGTTTCCTTCTATTGTACTCAAAATTTACTTTTGGGATGCACGATAATTACTGGACAGATAAATTATCAGTCAACATGAGGAGAAATAACGTCATTTTTATTGATAAAATTAAAAAAAAAAAAACAAATCTGATAAATAGAACTGATAAAGTAAAGGAATTGGTGAAATTGCTTGCTGGACATCAAACATCTTTCAAAGCATCCTGTGTCATGCTAGTGACCTCATCTACCACTCTTTAATAGCAGCATGTCTTCACCAGTTCGGCTGTTTTTCAGATGATGACACCAATGTTATTTGCAAAACATGTTCAGTGAGGATTCTAAGAGGAGGAAACAAGGCGGCAAGCCTTATCACGACAAACCTTGTATCTCACCTGAAAGGTCGTCATTGCAGCCGCGGCAGCAGCTATGAGCGCTAAGGTTAAAACAACAACAACATGGTCTGTGAACAGCATCATTTAGCAGGAATTTGAAGACTTTTTTTTTTTTTTTATTATTTTATTTATTTATTTAAACATTATTTAACCAGGAAAGAACCGATTGAGATTAAATCTCTTTTCCAACGGTGACCTGGCCAAGAGGCAGTGTAAAAAGTTTTCTAGAGACAGGGAAAAGGCTACAGCTATAAACCACTTAGTAATGGAGTTAACAGCGCTTAACGAACAGCCTTTTACTGTGGTACATGATCCTGGTTTTCACAAGTTACTAGCACATTTGGAACCCACTTCACCCTCCCAAGCCACTGCTTCTTCTCTGATGTGCCCCTCCCTGCCTTGTATGATTTTCTCTCCACACACATTCATAATCTGACTGACAAGAACGCACTACATACAAGTTTAACCATGAAAATATGTACTTCAGATGCTAGTTTGGACAGTACACTTAGCTTAACTGCTCAGTGGTTGAATGAAGACTTTAGGATGCAGAAAGCTTTGTGTCATGTCTGGTCACACATGTTAAGTTTTACTCTATGGTTTGTTCACTTTTGCCTTAGTTTGTAGTAATGTCTTCCCTCTCTTTTCAGAAAACTTCACTTCCTGCCCTGGTGTGTTTCCCGCTCTTGTGATTGGTGTCCCCGCCCTCATTGTTTCCACCTGTGCCCCATTATCTTGTGTATAAGTAGTCTGTGTCTCCCTTTGTCTTGTGTCTGTTCGTCCTGTCATGTCTCATGCGTTTCATGTCTCTCTGGTCAGGATTGAGTTGCGAGTTTTGGTTGTCTTACTTGAGTTCTTTGCCAGGATTATCCTGTGATTTTTTGTTCCCTTTTTTCCCAGCCTTTGCTGTGTTTTTGTTTGTGAATTTTTGATCGGCATTTTTCCAGAGTTCCTGTGATTTTCTGTTCCCTCTGAAAATAAAGACTGCTTTTTTGTTAAACCGCTGAGTTGAGCATTTGGGTCTTTTTGGAGGATTCTTGTCAGTACGAACAGACCAGTATGGACCCAGCCGACTCTGAAGCGCTAAAGCAAGCCCTAAAGAAGCAGGGAAGTCGTCTGCACCAGCATGACGAGCAGCTGAGCTCAATTAATCATGGGGTGATGAGCCTTCACCAACGGCAAGAAGAGTTTCAGACTTCAATTACCAAGCAAGTAAGCAGTTTGTCAGAACAGTTGCACCATGTGCTTGCTCATCTTGGAACTTCAGCCTCACCGCCCAGCAACACCACGCCACCCACTACTGTTGCTGCTGCTCCAGTCCACACCACATGTTCCTCCCTGCCTGCTCCTCGTCTGGCTGCCCCAGAGAAGTTCTCTGGTGATTCAGGGGACTGCCGGCCCTTTCTGGTTCAGTGCGACCTTCATTACAATCAGCATCCAGCTGCCTACCCTACTGAAGAATCTAAGGTAGCTTTTATGATTTCCCATTTAACTGGAAGGGCTGCAGCCTGGGCTACAGCAGAATGGTCAAGAGACTCACCCATGTGCAAGTCCCTGATACATTTTACCGATACTCTCAAGAAAGTTTTTGATCGCACAGCTCCGGGACGAGAGGCAGCCCGAGCATTGGGTCATCTTAAACAGAACCAACGACGAGTTGCAGATTATGCCATAGAGTTCCGGACGCTGGCAACCGACAGTGGTTGGAACGATCCAGCGCTTCTTGACGCTTTCTTGTCTGGACTCTCAGATCCTATAAAGGACCAATTGGCTCCCTTAGAACTTCCCACAGACCTAGACTCCACCATTGCCATGGCCATGCGCATTGATAACAGACTTCAGGAAAGGCTGAAAGAGAAGCAGATGAGTGCCCCTTGTCAGCCTCTCCACTTGGGGCACCCTATCCATCCTCATTCAGTAGGACGATCACATACTATAGGTCCCTCGAACTCAGGGATGCCAGCGGGTGGCAGTGGCTCAGAAGAGCCGATGCAGCTGGGACGCACAAAGCTTTCGTTAGCAGAAAGACAACGCCGCCTGCGAGAGGGGAGATGTTTTTACTGTGGACAGCTGGGACATCTTCTGACTGTGTGTCCAGTAAAAGACAAGGCTCATCAGTGAAAAAGAGGGCGCTGGTGAGCCGAATGACTTCCTCTGACAATCCTGCTCGTAAACTGACAAAGGTAAATATAGAAATCAGAAATCAGATCTTTCCCCAGGGGGCACTAGTAGATTCAGGGGCGGATGAAAGTCTCATGGACTGGGGGTTAGCCAGAAGCTTGGGTTTAAGGTATTCTCCCTTGCCTCAGCCGTTATCAGCTAGTGCTCTTGATGGCAGACTTTTGTTTGATATTTCCCATGTAACTGAGCCTGTTAAGATGACTATTAACCAGACACACAGTGAACTCATCAGTTTCCATCTTTTTCATTCTGCTCAACATCCACTAATCCTTGGATTTCCTTGGCTTAAGCAACACAACCCACACATTGACTGGCAATCAGGGATAATTAAGTGGTGGGGGGAGGGTTGTAAACATTCATGTTTTCAGGGACACACTAGCCAGGCCAGGTTAGAGGTGCGTGTTTTAGGGAACAATAGTAAAGACTTTCCTGACTTGTCCAAGGTACCCTCTTGTTATTTAGACTTGAAGGAAGTTGTTAACAAGGCCCGGGCTACTTCCCTTCCTCCACACCGACCTTATGACTGCACTATTGACTTGCAGCCTGGTGCCACGATTCCCAAGGGCAGACTTTATTCACTCACAGGTCCAGAGAGGGAGGCCATGAAAGATTACATCTCGACATCTCTCAAGGCCGGTCTGATCCGTCCATCCTCTTCTCCAGCTGGAGCCGGCTTCTTCTTTGTTGAAAAGAAGGATGGGTCACTACGCCCGTGCATTGACTATAGCCCACTGAATGACATTACCATCAAAAATAGGTACCCCCTCCCACTTATGTCATCAGCATTCGAACAGTTGCAAGAAGCTAAGATCTTCACTAAACTGGACTTAAGAAACGCGTATCATCTGGTCAGAATCAGGGAGGGGGATGAGTGGAAGACAGGCTTCAACACCCCTACAGGTCATTATGAATACTTGGTAATGCCTTTCGGCCTCACTAATGCCCCCGCTGTTTTTCAGGCTTTGGTAAACGATGTCCTCAGAGACTTTTTGAACCTTTTTGTTTTTGTGTATCTGGATGATATTTTGATCTTTTCCCCTGATGAGGAAACGCATGTTAAGCATGTTCGTCAGGTTCTCCAGCGCCTCTTGGAACACCAGCTTTTTGTAAAGGCAGAAAAATGTGAATTCCACGTCAACTCAGTCTCCTTTCTTGGATTCATCATCGAACCAGGTCAGGTCAAGATGGACCCTGCTAAGGTTAGTGCTGTGGCCAATTGGCCTACACCCACCTCTAAGAAAGGAGTCCAGCAATTCCTGGGGTTTGCTAACTTCTACCGCAGATTTATCAGACATTTTAGTACCATAGCTGCACCTTTGCATGCACTCACCTCTGTTCATGCCCAGTTCAAGTGGAGTCCTCAGGCCGAGGCTGCTTTCCAGAAACTCAAGACCATGTTCTCTACTGCTCCCATTCTCACTGTTCCGGATCCTCATCGCCAGTTCGTGGTGGAGGTGGACGCCTCCAGTGAGGGCCTTGGCGCAGTTCTTTCACAACGATCTGCCAAGGATGGCAAGCTACACCCATGTGCCTTCCTGTCCCGTAAGTTTACCCAGGCTGAAAAAAATTATGATGTGGGGAACAGGGAACTATTGGCAGTTAAGGAAGCACTAGAGGAGTGGAGACATTGGCTGGAAGGGGCTGAGCACCCGTTTCTTGTGTGGACAGATCATAAAAACTTGGAATACATCAGGAAAGCTAAAAGACTGAATTCACGGCAGGCTAGATGGACTTTGTTCTTTAACAGGTTTAATTTTACATTGTCATACCGGCCTGGGTCAAGAAACACTAAACCAGATGCACTGTCTCGCCTTTTTCAGTCTGAGCCTGATGCCAAAGAACCCGAATCCATCCTTCCACCTAACCGTGTGGTTGGAGCGGTGACTTGGCAGATAGAATCTGTGGTTAAGCGAGCTAATGGTGAGAGCCCAGCACCTCGTGGTTGTCCACCTAATCGGCTGTTTGTGCCTGAGGCGGTGAGGTCACAGGTCATCCATTGGGCTCATACCTCCTTGCTTACCTGTCATCCGGGGGTGAAGCGCACTCTGTCTGTAATTAGGCAGAGGTTCTGGTGGCCGGTGATGGAAAGGGCAGTGAAGGACTATGTTGCAGCCTGCCCTGTTTGTGCCCGCAACAAGACACCCTCTACTTCGCCAAGTGGATTATTGCAGCCTCTGCCCATCCCCAGCCGGCCCTGGTCAGACATATCCATGGATTTTGTCACTGGGCTTCCCAGGTCGCAAGGTAACACCACCGTCCTAACGGTGGTGGACAGATTCTCTAAAATGGCTCATTTCATCCCTTTGCCAAAATTACCGTCTGCCAAAGAAACGGCAGAAACTATGTTGGCTCATGTTTTCAGGGTTCATGGATTCCCCCGGGATATTGTGTCTGATCGGGGCCCACAGTTCGTGTCCAGGTTCTGGAGGGAATTCTGCACGTTGATTGGAGCTACTGTGAGCCTCTCTTCTGGCTACCATCCGCAGTCCAATGGGCAAACGGAGAGGCTAAACCAGGAGCTCGAGACCTGCTTGCGATGCCTGGTCTCACAGAACCCCTCCTCCTGGAGCAGACGTATTATGTGGGTGGAGTTCGCACACAACTCTCTACCCACCTCAGCCACAGGTTTGACCCCATTCCAGTGTTGCTATGGGTACCAACCACCATTGTTCCCTGAAGGGGAGAAGGAAGTAGTGGTCCCCTCGGCTCATGCCCTGGTCCGCCGCTGTCACAAAGTTTGGGCTGCAGCCCGCCAAGCCCTTATGCGCAGCTCGGCACGGATGAAGAAAGCTGCAGATCGACACAGGGGTCAGGCACCAGCATACAAGCAGGGGCAGAGAGTGTGGCTCTCTGCCATGTGGCATCCAAGAAGCTGGCTCCTAGGTTCGTAGGTCCTTATCCCATCTCCAAAATTATTAACCCTGTGTCTGTTCGCCTTCGCCTTCCCAGGTCTCTCCGAGTGCACCCCACCTTTCATGTTTCCAAGATCAAGCCTGTCAAAGAGAGTCCATTGGTACCAGCGGGCAAGCCCCCTCCTCCGCCCCGCATGATTGAAGGAGGGCCTGTATACACAGTAAAACGTCTACTGGCTGTCAGGAATCGGGGGCGCGGAAGACAGTTCTTGGCAGATTGGAAGGGGTATGGACCTGAGGAACGTTCATGGATCCCGGCAAGCTTCATTGTTGATAAGGACCTCATCAGAGACTTCTTCTCACGTCAGTCAGGGGGACTTGGGACGTCTGGAGACGCCCCTAGAGGGGGGGGTAATGTCATGTCTGGTCACACATGTTAAGTTTTACTCTATGGTTTGTTCACTTTTGCCTTAGTTTGTAGTAATGTCTTCCCTCTCTTTTCAGAAAACTTCACTTTTTTTGTTCCCTTTTTTCCCAGCCTTTGCTGTGTTTTTGTTTGTGAATTTTTGATCAGCATTTTTCCAGAGTTCCTGTGATTTTCTGTTCCCTCTGAAAATAAAGACTGCTTTTTTGTTAAACCGCTGAGTTGAGCATTTGGGTCTTTTTGGAGGATTCTTGTCACTTTGCTTTGCTCACAGGAGAGCTTGGGTCACATACAGCTGCAGTGATAGGCCAAGCTTTTGAAAGCATGCTTGAACGACGGTGTTGGAGCTATTTGTTTATTTTTTGTATTTAGTAGTTTATTTTTATTTAGAATTAATTAGTAGTTTTAGTTGTTAGACATTTTTTGTCTCATAATAAATTTAAGTTAGATTTTGGGATTAAATGTATTTTTTGTTAGTCATTTCTTTAGTATAATTAGTTGTTTTGTTTATTCATTATTATAATTATTCATTTTTTGTTTGGTAAAGATAACTTGGGCACCTGAGTGTACTTAATTAGGTAGGCGGCAGTAGGCCAGGATGCACCTGGGTGGGCTATAGTTTTTTTTACCAGCGCAGGAGAAGCAGCAGGGCGTGCTCCTTTGTTCTTTTGTTGTCTTTCTTATTTTTTGTGGAATAAATCATTGGAAACGGAAGAATTTCGAATGGACATTGGATTTCTTTTGCCTGCGTAAAAACATCCCACGGTGCATCAGTGACCATTTCATTAAGTTTAGTTGAATTTAAGTTTGATATTTTAGTTTTCGAATTTTAAGATAAATGGCCACTACATAAAGTAAAAAAAACTCGCCCTTTGGATTGTAAGGAAATATTCTTCGGCACTGGACAGATTGGATCGGATTGGATGGATAAACGAGACGGATTGTTTTATTCAACGCTTTTGGATTCAGCGTCAGCGGAAAGCCGGCTTCAGGCCTGGAACAGCGTTTCCCCTTCCAACAAGAGACTGGTATGTGATACTACGGCTGTATTGGAAAACAGACAAACGATTGGAGTTTGAATGAAAGTATATTACATATGCAAGTCTGTGGAGTCTGAGAAGTCGGATGGCTCTGGATCGCCGCATTGCTTTTACGCACCACCTTCGTCGGCTTTCATTGATAAAAAACACGCTTCCGTGTGGGTCTGTGTGATGAATGGGATCTGAGAGCCTAAAAAAGGATTCAAGATAATCTGCTACCCTTTACCTGCTTTGTATCTGATTGTGGATTTGAAATCTCTGCAGCAAGCAGTTTAAAAAAGCTTCAAAATGTCCGATGTCAAGGCAGATGATGTGGATATGCCGCGAGAGAAACGAAGCACTAAACTCACTGATAAAGGATTGTCTTTTTACACCGAAATGTATCAGGAAAAACGGAGTATGAAATGCAAACAAGCTAAGCAGTGTTTGGAAAAAATTCGTGCATTGATGGGATCAAATGAAAATGTCAAGATTGTGAACTCTGAGCTTTCAATGTTTATCCAGTGTTATCAAGAAGCAACTGACATGCATGAATCTTTTATGAAATTACCTCTGCCACAAGATGAAGTAACAAGACAAAGTAACTACTTTGACTCTGTAAAAACAAAGTTCTCTGGTTTCACTGAAAAGGTAAAAGATTGGCTGTGCCAACAGGGTCATCCATATGTGCAGCCCACTAAAGATGCACCGCATATTCAGAGTGTTGTTGATGACATAAACCCCGAAGATAGTGCTTCTAATGTGTCAAGTGTGAAAGTTAGCTCTGTAAAGACTCACTCCCGACTCTCACGGAGTTCATCAGTTTCAACTGCACACATTAAAGCCAAGGCGAAAAAGGCTGCTCTGGTTGAGCGTGTTGCTGCATTAAAAAAGAAGCACTTGATTGAGGCTCAAGAGGAAAAGCTGAGGAGAGAAAAGGAACAATTAGACCTTGAAACGGAACTGGCTGTGACAAATGCAAAGCTTCAGGTGTTGGAAGTTTCTTCATCACAGTGCGGCTCAAGGTGCTCAGATGGCATGAATTCTTATTTGGAAAGGAATCAGCCCCAAGAAACAAGTGCATTGGATCCTCGTGCTGACTTATTTGTACCAAAGATGGATGCAAAAGTAAAGAGAACTGCTGTGCCTGACACACTACCTCAACCTACAGCTGTGAGGCCCAAACAAAGACAAGAGACACAAATGGATGTGATGCATTTACCGGTTGATGTTTCATTACAAATGACACAAAATGTTAACGGCATGCAAGCTGGATCCCATGCTCCAACTGAGGATTATCAAAATGATATTGTAAATATTATGCAAAAGCAAAACGATATTGCCTCTCTGCTAGTTCAGCAAAACCTAAGCTCTGTCCTTCCAGCAAGGAATATCCCCATATTTGATGGAGATCCCCTTCAATATAGATCTTTCATTAGAGCTTTTGAAAATGGAGTGGAGGAGAAGACGAGGAACTGGAGTGACTGTTTGCACTTTCTAGAACAATACACTAGGGGGCAGCCAAGAGACCTGGTCCAAAGTTGTCAACATCTGCCTTCAGAACAGGGGTACCTCAGAGCTAAGCGCCTCCTATCAGAACACTTTGGAAATGATTACAAAGTTGCATCTGCCTATATGGAAAAGATTCTCAACTGGACGCCTATCAAAAGTGAAGACACAAAAGCACTGCAATCATTCTCCCTGTTTCTTTGTGGATGCTCAAATCTAACAGAGCAAATGACATACATGAAAGAACTAGACTTGCTCTCCAACATGAGGAGTATCATAATGAAGCTTCCTTATAAGTTACGGGAAAGATGGAGAAGTGTTGCTTGTGATCTGCAAGAAAGAACTGGTTGTAGAGCACTGTTTGTTGATCTTGTTGCCTTTATTGAAAAACAAGCAAAAATTGCCTCAGATCCACTTTTTGGCAACATACAAGACTCACGACCCACTTACCCCAAGGCCTTTAAGGCTAGTCATCCACAGCAAAGGAAAAAGGAAAGCAGCTTTGCTACTTATGTCACTACAGTGAAGGAAGGAGCCATAACTCAACATGCAGGAAATAACCCAAAATCCTCTTCTGTTCACAGATGTCTGTTTTGTTCTCAAAGCAATCACTCACTGGATAAATGCTCTCAGTTCAAAGTGAAATTACATCGCGACAAGATTAATTTCATCAAGGAAAAGGGAGTTTGTTTTGGTTGCCTCAAATTAGGCCACACAAGCAAAGACTGTAGGAGTCGTTTGGATTGCAATGTGTGTCACCAAAAGCACCCAGGAGTTCTTCACATTGAGCGGCAGGATAAAGGCACATCCTCTGAACAATCTCAGCCAGCTGTGAGCCCTCTAAATGTTCCTACTGTAACATCCCAGACATGTGGCCATATTGGGGCCGGTTGTGAAGATGATTCAGTTTTTTCTATAGTTGCAGTTAAAGTTAAGAGCCAGAAGAGTAACAAAACTGTGCAAACCTATGCTTTTTTGGATCCAGGAAGTTCAGGGACTTTCTGTACAGAGGACTTGGCAAGAAAATTGAACCTGAAAGGTAAAAAGACAAGCATTCTGTTGAAAACAATGGGACAAAGAAAAGTTGTAAATGCTCATGTTCTGACAGGCCTTGAAGTTTCTGGTGTGAACACAAATGATTTCATTCTGTTACCTGATGTGTTGACTCAACGAACCATGCCTGTCTCCTCACTCAATGTCCCACGACAAGAGGATCTGGTGCATTGGCCCTACTTGATGAATGTAAAGCTCCACGACATTAATGCAGGTGTGGATCTTCTCATTGGAACAGATGCTCCCAAAGTAATGGAGCCTTGGGAGCTAATAAACAGCCAGGATGATGGACCCTATGCTGTAAGAACCAGGGTTGGCTGGGTCATCAATGGACCTCTCAAAGGAGGAAGCAGTAGGATCAATAGTGGCTGTTCTACTGTAACAACAAACCGAATCTCTGTTGAACGACTGCAAGAAATGTTGGTGCAACAGTATAACCATGACTTCAATGAAAGAAGTTCAGAGGAGCAAATGGAAATGTCCAGAGAAGATATCAAGTTTATGAATGTTATGAGCACCTCGTCAAGGCTGGTAGGAGGTCACTACTGTCTGGACTTGCCTTTTAGACAAACAGAGCCCAGTTTGCCAAATAATCGCTGTGTTGCTGAACAGCGCCTCCAGAGTCTGAAAAGAAAATTTGACAAGAACATCAAATTTAAGGAGGAATATGTTGCATTTCTAAATGACATGATAACACAAGGATATGCAGAGGTGGTGCCTGCTGATCAACTGCAACAAAGTGATAGAAAAGTGTGGTATATCCCTCATCATGGCGTTTATCATCCTCAAAAAGGCAAGCTGAGAGTTGTTTTTGACTGTGGTGCAACATACAAAGGGACATCATTGAACTGCCAGCTCTTGCAAGGACCTAACCTGACCAACACTCTCATTGGAGTCCTCCTTCGTTTTAGGCAGGAGCCTGTTGCACTAATGGCCGACATAAAGGCAATGTTCCACCAAGTACATGTCTCAAACAAGCACATTGACTTTCTTTGCTTCCTCTGGTGGCCAGATGGTGCCACTACACAGTCTCCACTGGAGTATCGGATGAAGGTTCATCTGTTTGGAGCTGTATCATCACCAAGCTGTGCAAATTATGCCTTGAGAAGAACAGCAGAGGATAATGCCCAGCATTTCTCTCCTGCAGTGGTCAGTACAGTGAAATGTAATTTTTATGTGGATGATTGTTTAAAATCGATGCCCTCAGAGGAGGAAGCTGTGCAGCTGATCAAAGACTTGACAGCTCTCTGTCACAAAGGTGGATTCAGTCTTTCAAAATGGATCAGCAACAGCCGCAAAGTGCTGCTGTCAATCCCTGAGGAACAGAGAGCAAAAGAAGTGCTGGAACTGGATTTGGATACAGACCAGCTCCCAATGGAACGAGCCCTTGGACTGCAGTGGTGCATTGAAACGGACAAATTCAAGTTCAGGACTTCTGTGCGAGAGCAACCGCAGACCAGAAGAGGTATTCTGTCAGTGGTCAGCTCACTTTATGACCCTTTGGGATTTCTTGCCCCATTCAGCATGCCAGCCAAGCTGTTGTTACAAGAGCTTTGTAGGAGAAACTTGGGCTGGGATGAGGCTATTCCCCATTCCTTTTCTAAGCAGTGGTCTGACTGGCTGCAAGAACTTCAAAAAGTGGCTGAGTTCAAAGTTGATCGTTGTTTTAAGCCCAGAGATGTTGTAGACCCTGTTACAGCACAGCTCCACCACTTCTCAGATGCCAGTGAAGTTGGCTACGGCACAGTGTCTTACTTAAGGCTGGAAAAGGATCACAAGGTACATGTTGCATTTCTCCTGGGTAAGGCCAGAGTTGCTCCACTCAAGCAGACTACAATTCCTCGACTGGAACTAACAGCTGCAGTTCTTGCTGTTCGAGTTGATACTATGCTGCAGAAGGAGTTACAGCTTAAGCTGGAGAAATCAGTCTTCTGGACAGACAGCACAACCGTCCTTAAATACATCGGTAATGAAACCAAGCGATTCCACACTTTTGTTGCGAACAGGACTTCTGTTATCAGAGAAGCGACAGATGTTGATCAGTGGAGGTATGTCAGTTCAAGGGAGAATCCAGCAGACAAAGCGTCAAGAGGAATGAAAGCTCAGGACCTCCTGAAAGGCAGGAGCTGGATAAATGGGCCTGAGTTTCTGTCCAAGTCAAAGGAGCAATGGCCTCAATTGGATGTGGATCTTGATGTGATTTCTGCAGATGACCCTGAGGTCAAAAGGGACCTGATTGTGAACACTGTTGTTAAAAATGTGGAAAATGCCACCAGCTATCTGTGTTGCTACTTTTCATCCTGGATGAAGTTAAAAACATCTGTGGCGTGGTTCCTGAAAGTCAAGAAATCTCTCAAGCTGCTGGCACAAAGGAGAAAGGAGATTCATGCTGCTGCAGGCCTCAATAAGGACAGTCGAAATGTTGAGTGTGAATTGGAAAAAGGAGTCCAGAGCTTTAAGGCCACACTCAAAGGACAGAGTCTGACTCCTGATGATCTCATGAAGGCAGAGCATGCAATCATTCTGTACACACAACAACAAGAGTTCAAAGCAGAGATTGCTTCACTCAAAGGTGGCTCAAAAGGTGTCTCCAAAGAAAGCTCGCTGTACAAGCTGGACCCAGTGATGGATGATGGAATTCTCAGAGTCGGTGGTCGGTTGAGTAAATCAGCACTGCCAGTAGAATCCAAGCATCCAGCTATTCTGTCTAAAGACATGCATGTTTCCACTCTAATCCTGCGACATATTCATCAACAGCTGGGACACGCAGGAAGAAATCATATGCTGTCCAGGTTACGGCAAAAGTATTGGATTGTTAATGCAAACTCTGCTGCCAGAAAAGTAATATCAGACTGTGTTGTTTGCAGAAGAAGCAGAGGTAAGCTGGGAGAACAGAAGATGGCAGACCTGCCTGAGGAGAGAGTGTTGCATGCGAAAGCACCCTTCACAAATGTTGGTGTCGATTATTTTGGTCCCATTGATGTTAAAAGAGGCAGAAGTATTCTCAAGAGATATGGAGTTCTGTTTACTTGTTTGACCAGTCGAGCTGTGCACTTGGAAGTTGCGTACACACTGGATACAGACTCCTGTATAAATGCAGTGAGGAGGTTCATCTGTAGACGAGGCCCAGTCTCCGTTATCAGGTCAGATAATGGAACAAATTTTGTTGGAGCCAACAGGGAGCTAAAAGAAAGTCTGACTGCTCTGAATCATGGTAAAATTCAAAAGGCTCTGGTCCAGGATAGCATCAAGTGGAACTTCAACACTCCAGCAGCTTCCCATCAAGGTGGTATCTGGGAGCGCCTGATTCGTTCAGTGAAAAGTGTTCTCACCTCAGTTCTTAAACAGCAGACTCTGGATGATGAAGGGCTCCAGACCATTTTCTGTGAGGTTGAGGCGATACTAAATGACAGACCCATCACTAAAGTCTCAGGTGACCCGAATGACCTCGAAGCACTCACACCAAATCACATTTTACTGTTAAAAGGAAAACCAATCATGCCACCAGGACTGTTTGACCAACAGGATCTGTACATCAGGAAAAGGTGGAAACAAATACAATATATGGCTGAACTATTCTGGAAAAGATGGATTTCTGAGTACCTACTCATGATGCAAGAGAGACAAAAGTGGATGCAACCAAGAAGAAACCTCACTCCTGGAGACATTGTTCTTGTAGCGGACACCACAGCTTCAAGAGGATCTTGGATGATGGGAAAAGTTTTGGATGTCAGGCAAGATTCAAAGGGACTGGTGCGCTCTGTGCGTCTTAAAACAAGGACCAGCATTCTGGAGAGGCCTGTGACAAAGCTGTGCCTGCTGCTGGAGGCAGGAATCTGACATCATGGACTGACTCTATCTTTCTCTACTTCTATTTTCTATCTCTCTCTCTCCATCTAACTTGTTTTTCTTGCAGGTTCATCAAGCAGACAGTTAAATTAGGGTGAATACAGGAGGCGGAACATTTCCGATTTAAAGTTAATGTGGCAGGAATAGCTCCTTTTTTGAAGATAATTGTAATTGTGATTGTATGCACAATTAGGGGCCGGAGTGTTGGAGCTATTTGTTTATTTTTTGTATTTAGTAGTTTATTTTTATTTAGAATTAATTAGTAGTTTTAGTTGTTAGACATTTTTTGTCTCATAATAAATTTAAGTTAGATTTTGGGATTAAATGTATTTTTTGTTAGTCATTTCTTTAGTATAATTAGTTGTTTTGTTTATTCATTATTATAATTATTCATTTTTTGTTTGGTAAAGATAACTTGGGCACCTGAGTGTACTTAATTAGGTAGGCGGCAGTAGGCCAGGATGCACCTGGGTGGGCTATAGTTTTTTTTACCAGCGCAGGAGAAGCAGCAGGGCGTGCTCCTTTGTTCTTTTGTTGTCTTTCTTATTTTTTGTGGAATAAATCATTGGAAACGGAAGAATTTCGAATGGACATTGGATTTCTTTTGCCTGCGTAAAAACATCCCACGGTGCATCAGTGACCATTTCATTAAGTTTAGTTGAATTTAAGTTTGATATTTTAGTTTTCGAATTTTAAGATAAATGGCCACTACAGACGGAGTATAACTAAAGACAAAGTGCATGTTGTGCTCAAGGATAATGCACGCAATATGTCCAAGGTCATGGAGAAATGTGGGCTCTCAAACCTGGGCTGTATGGCACACATTTACAGCTGGCAGACACTGAGGCTGTAATGAGCCAAAGAAGCATCATAGACTGTTTCCATCAGCAGGAGGATGGCTGGTCACTTTAAACTCTTCCAACATACCACCTCCCATCTTAAAGACTTACAGACACAACTAGGCATGAAAGACACCAGGCTTCAACAAGCTGTGCCCATGTGGTGGAAGAGCACATTCTACATGCTGAGATGTTTGTTGGAGCAGAGGCGAGCCCTTGCAGCATATGCAGTAGATTTTGAATTAGGCTACCTGCTTTTCTGAACCCACATCAAATGGACTTGGATTGAAAACATTTTGACTATACTTAGCTGACAAAAGACATTGGCTCAGCTACAGACACAGCAGCCTAAGTGACCCCGTCCACTGAAGCTTTAAAACGTCTGTTAAAGAAGACTGTTGCAACAGATCAGGGAGTTCAAACTTCAAAGGGCACGTTACTGCAAGCCATAGAGCAGCGATTCAGTCACATCGATACAGAGCCCCTGTTTCATCTGTCCACAGTGCAGGACCCTAGACACAGAGACTACCATTTTGACCAAGCAACAAAAAAGGAAGCTACAGAAATGCTGCGGGCCGAGGTGAGTGGTGCATCAGCAGAGAATGTTGGATGAGCCAAGAGTGAAGAAGACAGAGACAGATGACAAACAATGTTTTCTTGCTGGACATGTATGAAGAAATCCCTCAAGAAAACTACCATATCACAAAAGAGCTGACCCAGCACCAAACAGAAGGGCAGGTCATTCATTTATTGTTTAAATAATGCTTTGAATGTCCCTTATACCAGGGGTTCCCAAACTTTACCATGCCAAGGACCCCCAAACAGCCTCTGCCCGAGGACCCCTTTTGCAAACCAAGATTTTTTTTTTGTTTTTTTGGCATGTGATATGAGACTAAAAATGGTGCTTTCAGGGCCTGCTCGTGCAAGGTAGCTTGCTGTGTGAATTCAGCTGATTGCCTGACCAAACGCTCTTCCTCAGGTCTAAAGAAGTCTATTGTTTTGTTTTGGGTTTTTTTTTCAGCCTCTGCCAGGTGATTTTGTATCGAGTGACACTGAAATTTCATAGGTTTTAAACACTCGTTTGAGAGGGTCTCTAGACAGAATGCATTTCGGGCAAGGCCATTTTTCTCTATGGCTTCAAAGCCATACTTTATGTTTGCTGCCTCATATTTTCAAATTTTAGTTGGCCATGAGTTCTTAGGGGTTTTTTTGCAGCAGAATCCTCCACAGCAGGGCTGTTGCACTACTCCTTCTGTCTTTTTCCTGTCAAAAACTTTTCGTTTTTTGCTAGCTAGCAGCTTGATAACAGGCGTAAACCACCAGTTGACACAGTTGACGACTTTGTCATGCCCAAGTTCAAACTGTCACACGAGGTGCAGTTAAGTACAATCCGAAACTTGAGAATCTGATGATTACGCATTTCACGTCTTTTACATTTAGGACTAATGGTTATATTAAAAGAGTAATAAAAACAATTTGATTCTATTTTTTCCCCGGTCCTCCAATTTTCTGAGGCCCCCCTAGCACCCCTTTGCGGCCCCCTAGGGGGCCCCGGCCCCCACTTTGAAAACCATTGCCTTATACAATAGCCCATAACAAAGTAATATTAAAGATACGTTGTTTTTGTTGTTGTTGTTGTTGTTGTTGTTGTTGTTGTTTTTTTCTGTTGTTCTTGTTCTACTTTAGATTAAAAAAAAAGGTACCTATCAGAACCCCCAGATCAGAGAGCCTCCTGGAATACTGGAGAAGCAACAAATCTTGGTTTCCAGACCTCGCTTCGCTCTCAAGGAACTACCTCTCAGCCCAGCCCCCTGCACCAGCATAGACACTGAACGTTTGTTTTCTGCTCCTGCAAATGTCACTGATGAAAAAAGAAACAGAGTTGGGTGTGAGAAAGAATAAAAAATCTCCCACTGATGCCCTCACATAACAAATAGACAAGAATGTACACACAAGTGAAAAAATGTGTACTTTGGAGGAGGATAAGAAATGTTGAGTAGTGGAAATATTTTTTCATTTCAGAAAATCTCTACAATGCCCTGTGCAGTTAAAGCAGTAACCTTTCTTTAAAGCCATTTTGTCAAGGATGTTCTTAATTTTTTTTTTTTTTTTTTTTTGTAGTTGAGATGTCAGTGCATTTAATTTATTACATGTTTGAAAAACATTTAGCTCAAAAACTCTACCTAACTCATCCTCATGCACTTCAGATTGAATAGATGTATTTCTTTGTTATGCTACAAAAAATAATAAAAAAAACACTTGACTATGTTGCAGATAAACCAGCCATAGGTCTGTTGAAGCCTTTTCTTGAGGGATGCACTTTTTGTTTGAACTATCATTTAACATGTCAGTGCTTCTTTCGATTTACTGAATTAATATGTAAAATGTCTTTTGCTGCTGTTCTGTTTCAGTCCTTTCCAACTGACCACAGGCCCGAATATGAAGTTTAAAAAAGCTGAGAGTTTATTTGGATTTAATTTTTGTTTGAGCTACTTGCCTATGTGTGTGATATGATACATCCCAAGTGTATGCAAAGTTTTATGATTGTTTATGAACAACTGTGGCGCCTTACTCACACAAAAAAAAATCAATGAAAGTCTGAAGAGCTGGGACTGTTGTTTGTTGTGATAGTGAGGCCAGAGTTACTCAAATGTTATTATTTCACCACTCATAAATTTGTTTTTATTTTCCTAGGTGCACAAACTTCAGATTATATAAAGATTATATAAAGATTGTATTAAGTATAAAATGATGAACTTATCAGGTCAGGTCATCAGTTAAAGAGGAGAACATATGATTAACAGTCTTGAATAAAATATGACTCACTATTAATTCATTTATTCACCATTAGCATCTTATGTTTATGTTGAAATGCTGATTCACTGTTACTACTAATTCTTCTTCCACTTCTTTATCATTTTTTGGTCTCACATTATTTCATTTTTAGCCTTGTTTCACAGCTTTCTGCCTTCAGCTTTAGCTTTTTAACATGTTTGCTGAAAGGAAATTCAACCTTTCTAGTTTTTATAAAGATCAGATCAGACACTGGAACACTGAGTAAGGTTACATTTCTGTCTGTTCATTCCTGTGTCAGTGAGGCAAACCTAAGCCTTACTTTAGTAAAGGAATCACAATCAATCAAAGACAGATCACTCTCAAAGAGGGTACAAACAGATCAATACATTTTAAAGAGACCATGTTCACCAAACAATGATCTGCCCTCAGGTATCAGCACTGACTGAAAGAAGAAAGACGTTGTTTGGAGGTACAGCTGTCAACAACTGCCACTGATTCAGCATGAAGGAACAGTCAAAATGTAATAAGGTCAACCCTTTTCCTGTCCACAAGCATTTTATTAAACGTCAGATAACAAGTAGAGAGTTTGTTTGAAAAAAACAACAACATTGTTTCTAAGTTTCAGAGATGTTGTATGTGAAATTCCTATATTTGTTTCAGTAGAAATGGTTCAGTACAAAGCCTCATAAAGCAGGCTCTGTGGCTTTGGTTTCATAAACAGGGAATTTCATGTGAAGATACTGTACAACATTGTGTTCTTCATAAACACAGCCCAGGGGGACATGATGGAACATAATGGGTTTGGCAACTTGACACAAACTTTTGTTCAGTGACCCGCTGCCCTTTTATTAAACACACCAGAAGATCAGTTTACTGTACTTTACCATGACGGCTTTTTATTGTTCCATGCTGTTTGTCTCTTCTTTTTACAGAACCTTTTACAACCCCAATTCCAATGAAGTTGGGATGTTGTGTAAAACATGAATAAAAACAGAATACAATGATTTGCAAATCCTGTTTAACATATATTCGGTTGATTACACTACAAAGACAAGATATTTATTGTTTAAACTGATAAACTTTATTGGTTTTTTTTTTGTAAATATTCACTCATTTTGAATTTGATGGCCGAATAACGTTCCTAAAAAGCTGGACAGGCTCATGTTTCCACTGTGTTCCATCACCTTTCCTTTTAACAACACTCAATAAGTGTTTGTGAACTGAGGACACTAATTGTTGAAGCTTTGGAGGTGGAATTCTTTACCATTCTTGATTGATGAACAACTTCAGTTGATCAACAGTCCGGGGTCTCTGTTGTTGTATTTTGTGCTTCATAATGCTCCATACATTTTCAATGGGAGACAGGTCTGGACTGCAGGCAGGCCAGTCTAGTACCTGCACTCTTTTACTATGAAGCCACGCTGTTGTAACAGGTGCAGAATGTGTCTTGTCATTGTCTTGCTGAAATAAGCAGGGACGTCCCTGAAAAAGACGTGGCTTGGATGGCAGCATATGTTGCTCCAAAACCTGTATGTACCTTTCAGCATTAATGGAGCCTTCACAGATGGTCCAGTTAGCCATGCCATGGGCACTAACACACCCCCATACCATCACAGATGCTGGCTTTGAGACTTTGACCTGAGAACAATCCAGATTGTCCTTTTCCTCTTTGGCCTGGAGGACACCACGTCCATGATTTCCAAAAACAGTTTGAAATGTGGACTCGTCAGACCACAGCAGACTTTTCCACTTTGCGTCAGTCCATCTCAGATGAGCTCGGGTCCAGAGAAGCCGGCGGTGTTTCTGGGTGTTGTTGATATATGTCTTTGTCTTTGCATGGTAGAGTTTGAACTTGCACTTGTAGATGTAGTGATGAACTGTGTTAACTGACAATGGTTTTCTGAAGTCTTCCTGAGCCCACGTGGTAATATCCTTTACACAATGATGTTGGTTTTTAATGCAGCGCTGCCTGAGGGGTCAAAGGTCACGGGCATTCAATGTTGGTTTTCAGCCTTGCTGCTTACGTGCAGAGATTTCTCCAGATTCTCTGAATCTTTTGATGATATTATGGACTGTAGATGATGAAATCCATCAATTCTTTGACATTGTAGGTTGAGAAACATTATTCTTAAACTTTTTGACTATTTGCTCACGCAGTTGTTCACAAAGTGGTGAACCTCGCCCCATCCTTGCTTGTGAACGACTGAGCCTTTCAGGGATGCTCCTTTTATACCCAATCATGACACTCACCTGTTTCCAATGAACCTGTTCACCTGTGGAATACAGGATTTGCAAAGCATTGTTTTCTGCTTTTATTTATATTTTACACAACGTTCCAGCTTCATTGGAATTGGGTTTGTAGTACAGTCTGCAGCAGTATTTTTCAGTAGCACAGAAATTGGTCAGTATAAGGAGATCTCTGATTCACAGTATTTTTTAAATAGCCAGCCTGCTACAGTACTTCATATTTTTAACAACATTCAGTTTGCAAAGCTTTCTCAGGGATTTACACTAAACTGCCCTTGACTCTGTGCAGAAGATTAAGATTTCAAGGAAGAAATTTGAAATCAGTTCTGTCTATAAGAGAATCCAGTTTGGATTTTAGGTGTTGCGTGGTAGCACTGTCGTTCAGTGGCCATGACTGCAGCAGCAGGCCCCATCTTGCCCTTGACGTTTCGGGTGACTCCTCTCATCGTGCATACTTCTCTCTGCTCGTGTGTTTTTCTGGATTTCCCAGCTTCATTGCGGCAGGCAGCAGGAAAACCGTCTCATGGGAGCTGGTGAGAGGAACTCATGAAAACTTAATGCAATGTGTCCTCATAAATTTTTAAGAGCTCTCTCCTTCTATTGTGCTGCTAATGTGCAGGATAGTAGTATAAACAGGAGTGCTGATGTGCAAACGAGGCTGATTGCAAACCTACCAACAAGGCAGAGCGTCATCACCTGTCAGGCCCCATGAGGACCAACACACAGTGACACCTGAGGACACACACATGCACGCTCAGTTACTGTGGCAGCTCTGAATCATAAGTCTGTCTCTGTCACTGCAGGGCAAAGTTTTGATCAAGGACTGACTGGTTCTGGACCTCAGCAGGATTTCCTCTGTGTGTCTGTATTAAAGTTTGAGAAGGACGCAGATATGAGCATGCCACCGCAACCGCATGAACACTTAAGTGCTCTGATCCCAGATTAGCTAACACATTATTTCACACATTATTCACATGTTATTTGATGTTTTATCACTTTGGAGTGATGTTTTCTCATCTTCTACCTGACTGCATCGTATGTTCATGTTAAATGATCCTTTTCAACATGCTTCAACATCTTAATGTTAAATTTATTTTTCTTTGGTGTATAATTCTTTCTGCTAGTCTGTCAGAAATCATATATTGCTTTAAATGCAGTATTATTTGGGAGACTAAAGAATCAGATGTGAACTATGAAAGGTCAGGGGACTTTGTGTTGGATATTAAAAAGGAAAATCAGCACATCTGGAGCAGGAATCTGGATTGTCAGGGTTGTGTTTTTGAGTTTACAGATCTTGTCTCTTCAGCCTTAACTCTGTCCTACTCTTACTCTCAGTGTTAAAGAATGAACTGCTGACCTTTCAGCTGTTTATAGACGCTGTAACCATCGTTTTCAGCTATGGACACATGGCTCCTTTTCCTTTGTAGGCTGGTAGTTTGTCTTTTGTTTATTTAATTTTGAATCTAGTTGATGTTGTTGTGTTTGTCCCTCTTTGTTGTTTTTTTTTTTTCTTTTTCTTCTGTTGATTTTCTAACATGTTTCCAGTTTTCACTCACTGTATTACTGTAATTATATTCATGTAGGTCAGGGAACAGGTCTGTGTGCAGCACATGCTGCTCTTTACAAAAAATCAATAGCAATGCAGCCAAAGGGTGACATGTTTTAACATACACGGGTGAGGCCAGCAGTCATGACTCAGACGTCATGCTGTTCTCGGTTAAGTGGCCGGCCTTTCTGAGGAACATGACAGCAGACCTGGACTTCCTCTCCTCTGCCAGTCGGCCACACAAGTTGAAACACACCAGCACCGGCTGAGAAGCAGCTTCAGATCAGCCTGGAGGCTTTGCAGCTGTGCTACATTCCTGAGAGCTCAGTCAAATCTGCTGAGCCAAAACAGCACGTCTCAACCCTCTCGTTCTCTACCAGAAAACTTCCTCAGAGCGTGCGTTAAAAGCACAGAGGTCTGCTGCTCTGCATGTAAACAGGAAATGCAGCCTTTTTATTAAAAATACCTGCAGATTACACCCCCTTCCCTCCGTTCACTGGAGTTGTGGACTCTTCCTGTGGGTGGAAGGTTCATCTTTTGTCTTGACTCAGAACAGCAGGCACAGATTCTGATAACTGAGCCCACTTTATAAAGTTCATGTCACCACGTGCTGTTTAACAAGAGGAAGCTGATAAAGCTGGACTTTGTCCTTTGGAACAATAAACTGAAGGCAGATCTCAGTTTGATTTGTTCCTCATGTTGTTGACTAGTCTTCCCTTTAATCCACCTCCTTTGACTCTGAGTTCCCTGCAAATACCTTCTATTCTTATGTGCTGTATGAACACGTCATTTACACAGAATGAGCTCACATGGTTTGTCAGGAAACTGGTTTATTTCCATTCCAGAGTGTCATGTTTATCTGATGATTGAAGTATCTCTGTTTTGTATCTGAAACAGCACTAAATGTTCACCTTTCACATACCTCTGGTGACATCTCAGCTGACAACAACACCGTCGTTTTTACACTTGTATCAAAACAGTTGGAAAACTCGACTCTGACGTGTTCTTTGATTCTCCTAAATAAATAAATAAAGTCCCTTTGAAACAGCTGAAATGTTTTGTTGGATCATTTACAAGTTTTGAAGTGCATTTAGCAGCCCCACGTTAAACTTCATTCATCTCTTGAGCCGTTTCAGGGGCTCTGAAAGGAATGAAAGGTCTATATATATATTCTGATTTCTCTGATTGAACTCACACTCTGAGCTGTTTTTCTACCACAACTTGTTGGTTCAGTCGTGACTCTGACCCGTTAAACATGTTTCTCTCTCTCTCTCTCTCTACACACACACATACACACACACAGACTGCCGACAACCAGAAGTCTGCTTTCACAATGTTTTTATTGACTTTTCCTCTCCTCTCCAGTATTCAAGTACATGGATTCAAAGATCCAGGAGACACAATCAGTAGCAAATACTTTCAAAACACCGTCATCATGTTCCAGTTTGATTCATAAATTATTCAGCTTAACCCCCCCCCCCCAAACTCTCCCCCAAGGCTAAGACACATGGACCTCTTGTAAACATGACGCAAATCAATCTTTGCTTTTTGATTACAAAAAGTAATCTGGTACAAAAATATCTTTTCTTTTATATTTCTCTTCTTAAGAATATTTACATTACGTACCTCACAGTATAATCTGATTTAAAAAGTACATACTGTAAAATCAACACAAAAAGGTCTCAGAGGGGTAAAAGGCCTTTGGTTTCCATGAAAAATACGAAAACGACGACAAAACACAAAAGAGTCCATCCACTGTCCTGCGTACCACAACAGTGAGGAATGGATCGGTGATTGTAGGGCGTTTTAGAGCCAAGACTGGAACGCCAAACCTCCAAAAGTTGGAAAGGGTTCATTCTTAAAAAAAACGTTTTGATAAAAGGACTGGGGCTACAATCAGGCGTCACTCCTGGGGACAGCAGACCCGCACAGTCTCCGCTGGGCATAGTACCCCAGGACAATGAGCAGCATCTCAGAGGTGCTGCTGAGCGCCACAATGAAGGGGGCTTGGGATGCAAAGTCTGCCTCCTCTCGGCGAAAGGACAGCTGCATGACGGCAAGAGCCAGAAGGCTGTTCTGGACGCCGACCTCTATGCTGACTGTCTTCCTCTGAGGTGGGGGCAGCCCCGCCAGCTTGGCCAGTATGGCTCCTACCACCAGCCCCAGCAAAGGCACCGTCACCCCAACAGCCACGATCTGAGGCCGTACGTTGGCCAGGATGGACGCGCCCATTTGGTAAGCCATGAAGATACCACCGACGATGAGCACCAGGCTGAATGGGCGAATGAGTTTGAGCAGGACGCGTGTGAGGGCGGGCAGCCGCAGCTTCACCATCATACCCAGTGAGATAGGGATGGCGATGAAGAGGAGGGTGCCAAGGATCTTCACAAATGGCACGTGCAAGGCTGCATGCACCCCGAGTAGCCATCCATAGAAAGCTGATGACAAAGGCATGGCTGCTGCTGCCACGACTGTGGACACCAGGGTCATGGAGATGGCCAGGGTGACGTCCCCTCCCAGCAGCAGGCTGTACAGGTAGCCCCCGCCTCCACCTGGAGCCGAGCAGGTGATGACCAGGCCTAGAGAGAGAGCTTTGGGCAGTGCAGCCAGCCTGGAAACACAGTAAGCGTACAAAGGCATCACCATGAACTGACCCAGTACCCCTAAGAGCAGAGGTACAGGGCTCCTGAGGAGACCCCGCAGCACCTCCACCTCCACCTTGCACCCGAAGGCACACTTGTTGACAAAAATGAGGGGAAGCAAGGCAAACAGCACAGGGTTCTCCGAGAAATGGGACAAGCCACCCGACTGAACGAGCCGGGTGGCTGGGTCCTCACTCCCAGGCGCCACTCTGATGGAATAGTCTGTCCTCTCCTCTATTAGAACTGGGACTGAATCCTGGTCCAGGTCCAGCAGCTGGATCTCGAGCTGAGCCCTGCCTGGGAACCCGGATCTGATGCTGATAATGTAACTCCTGGCCGGTCCTGCGTGGCCGCTGTCCGTCACATTAAGAATGGAGAGAACCTCCGGATCCAGGGAGCGGACTTTCACAGTCTGCTTCCAGCTCTGTCGGCCCTTCCTGCTGGCTGCTGAGCTCCTGTACCGGCTGGAGATTACAATCACGCCGTTGGTGTTTTCAGGAAACTCAAATTCCTGCGAAGACCCGTCCCCAATCCTGAGATACCTGCTGCTGCTGTCGGCCGTCTGGTTAGCGTCGTTGCTGCCGTCGACTGTGAGGTTTCCACTCGCCCACGCCCGGTCCGCTCCGCCGGTAATAAGGAAGAGACAACAGAATGTAAATAGCGTCCTCATCTTACTGACGGACAGGGGGCGGAGGGGCGCCGCAGAGACACCAATCTCCCCCGCCAGCGGCCTCCCCGGACGGTTACACCGCCGCCCTGTCACACCTGAACGGTAGACTTCTCATTCTGGTCTCCGGTGAATAACGACAGCGTCCGCGGCCGGCTCCACAACTCGTCGGGATCCCATTTTCTCGCAGCCTTTATACCGGAACCTAAACATCACCCCGCCCTGTCCTGACCAAGCCGAGCGACACAGTAGCTGCACTGGTACACAGCATACACCCCCAGCGGTCTCTGACAGCCTCCCAGGGGTTTACTCGATGATAAATTGTTCGTCTGGGGACAGAAAACTCCAGCTACACCGCCTCTCCGGTTTAAATTTCTCCCCGGTTAGCAGAAAACTGAGAGCATCGTAGCTCTGCTGCCGTTCGCTTGCTGCTGCCTTCAGTCCATCAAAGTAGCGTCATTTACTCTAGAGACTTCCGGTCTGTGGTTTCCAAAATAAGAGCTCGTTATCAATGAGGCACACGGGCACACGTCAACTGTTTCAATGCGCTGCCAAAGATGTAAGTCAGAGACAAGAAATCTCACACATATGTTTTGGAACTGTACTCAATTAAAATAATAATTGGGTTTAATATTAAAAACACGATGGAAAATTGCGGGATTTGAAATTCCTAACTCACCTGAATTGGTTTGTTAATGGGGCCGTGATTGCCAGGAAAAGAGAAATAGGTCTCTTATTATACATGCAGCTTTTATTTAATTGAACCTCTCTTTATTTTTCAATTTTTATTATTTTTCATTCTTCATTTTTTATTTATTTATTTATTTGTTTGTTTGTTTGGACGCAATTTAGGTGCTTTTGTTTATCACTCTGACTTTTTGTGGGGGAAAAAACTCAATAAATATAATAAAAAAGAAAGAATGAATGAAAAGAAAAAAATGGAGCACATCGGGATTTAAATTGGAAAGACAGGGTGACTCTGTGAACTACCTCAGGACAATGACTTAAGAGGCTCCCAAAAGTCTGAGTTCATATGAGTGCAAGCTGTGTTTGGTAATGTCATTAAGTGAAAAGTACACAGATAGCTGTCACCATTTGTTAAACATCAAAGAGTACGGACAAAGTATAACTGATGATGACGATATTATACATTTGCATAAAATAAACAGGTTTAAATAACCCTTCTGGTTCTGCTTGTAAGAACGATATTTAAAGGCTTTATTTTACCATTTTCGTCTTTCAATTTTGTTTTTCTTTTTTTTCATAATTGGAAATTAAAGAACTAGCTTGCTCATACACGTCAGATGAATGAATAAAAGACTGAGCCTTAGCGTCATCATCAATAATGCCTTGTTTCAGTTTGTATCATAGACATCATAGACTGATACTTTAAAAAAAATAATGTATTCGCTTATTTTAAAAGAAAATCCCTTGACTTCCGGTGTGTCTCATGGTAACTATGACTACCTTGACGTAAGTCTCCTCTGATCCAATCGCAGCAGCACAAACCGTACACTCTCCTTATTTCTCAGCCAATGAGCAGGGGCGGTCACATGGGAGAGGGAACACCGTGATTTCTATCTGCTGGGGCGAGGGGGGTAGACAGGGATTACCTACAGCGCGCGCGCGCGCGCGCACACACACACACACACGAACAGACATGCTTTTAATTTACTCTCCTCCAAATAAAATGGTGGACTTGGACACCTAATGTAAAGATAATTGAACAGACGGTTAAGCCTTATTTAAACAGGCAGCAGATGAATGTTTGATAGCCTGCAGCCTTCAGCACATTTCTTACTTCACTTCCTCTTCTTTTGTCTTCTGTAAATACGGAAACCCCCCCACCCCCCAGCCCCACCCCCCAGCCCCACCCACCCATTTAATCTATACTTTCACTCTCAGTTTCTGGTTCCCCTCATTGCTGTAGTAGCTCAGTGGTGTCTTGTGACACTGATCCTTTTTGCTCTCACACCTGGAGCAGTTTCAGGTTACACAAAGAGTGCCAGGTAGGCTATAGCTTATTTGTTAAACACAGGCAGCAGGCACAACTGAGAAACCTGACACGAGCGCCCGTTCTGGGTATGTAGCTTTAGAGGGGAACTCCCATTCAGTCAGTCTGACCCTGTGAGCATCTCTTTTTATAGAAACAGGCGCCTGCTGTGACTCACTCACATATTTAAAACTCATTTTTATCTCATAAAATGCAGATTTCGAGACCCCAGAGGGTCAGCGAGGCCGGTGGGTTAGCATTTTCAGGTGAGAACAACCGACAGGCCAGCCAGCACTTTGCACAGTGTGTTAAAGTCATCCTGGGACGGCTTGTTCGTCATCTATTGTGCTCATGAGTTGTGTGTCCTCCTTCTGTCAGCATGGCTAAGTCAAGTCATCCAAAGAAAGGAGAGGCGGGGGAGTCCATGGTGGAAACACCCAGTGCGTGCCAGGACAACCTGCTGGGTGATGACTCCAGCTCCCTCTTTGACATTTAACACTGACAGCCTGTGGCCATGGGGCTGGCTGCATGCACTGCTCCTGTCTGCCCCCTTCCTCAGCTGTATCTAGACTTTACTCATTATATGATAACTTACCTCATTATCTCATTTACGGAGACACACAGAGAGAAGAGAGCATGTAAAACAAAAACAAAACCCAGCTCATCGTTCCAGTCACCTGAATAAAGGCTTCTGTGAGGAACGACAGTAATATTTACTCTTCAAGCTGCAATTTCTACTGTTTACTCTGAGAACACAGTAGCCTATGGTTTGCCTTTGTGTGCCAACAAACTGCAGCTGTGTGAATATTCATGAGCTAATTGAAAGCAGTAGTTATTATCTGCCTCGCGTTGTTTTGCAAATGAGATCATAAGCAGCTATGACTAATCCAAATGCTCTGCTCTGAAATTTCCATTGAGCTCCAGCCCACTTGAGGTTCCTCTCTCTGACAGCCTGGCAACAGCAGAGAGGCAGAGCAGAGTGAAACCCAACCGCCCCGAAGAGGTGTTTATTATTAAATACGATTCCAAACATGTACAAGACTTTCACCAGATGAGTGCGAGGTATACAGAGAACACAGTGGCGTGACAGTCTGGTGTGATGAAAAGAAAACAAATAGATAAAAAAATAAATAAATAAATAAAAAAAATAAAAAAATAAAAAAAAGTGTAACAGTCCAGGTCCAGTCAGCATGGTCAGGCATACTCTTTTATTTTCATGTCTTGATTTTTTTTAAAAAAAAAAAACCTGTTTCAGGATAAAGTGTTTTTTTTTTTTTTTTTACTTAATTTAAATAGATTCATAAATTTAATTTAGTAAATTACTGACTTTATTCTGGTAAATTTACTTTTTTTTTAACTTGGCCCCAATCCTCCATTGTACAAATTTAGTAAGGACTTTGTCTATTTAATTTTTATTTCATGAAATGTTACTTGTTAACTGCAAACCTTGTGGATATCATTAAAAAAGCTATAATGAGGAAACAGTTACAACATGATCAGTCTGAATACACACCAAAACAAACAAAAAAAAACCCACTGGAGTCAAACATTTCAGAGGGCAAGATTTTATTTTCATAAGATTAATGTACAAAAGAAAAGTGCTGCAAAGTTCTGGTTACTTTTATGTATAAATAAACCTTCTGAGTCATTAAAAGGGGCAGAAAAACTGAAACCAGGATCGGAGGATGAAGATGCTCCATCTCAGGTGGATGTGCAACTTCAAGCTTTCTCACTAACTGCTGTAAGGAGGCTCTGATACCAGTAAGACAGTAAAACAGCTTAGTGTTGACTTCATGTGGACTGAAGAAGAGAAAACTACTGCAGGTACCCACTTTTAACTTCACTCTTCTGTTTCAGTATCACCTGCTTGTTATGCAGACCTCATCTTTTGGATTCACCTCAAACATCAGAAATTAATGTTGAAAGCAAAACACAGTAAATTGGAGGCAGCATCAGTCTCTTGTTGTATTAAAAATGTCCAGCATGTACATCCCTGCTTTAGAAACACTGATCTGATGGACACAGACACTGGAGGCTGATTAATCTGTTTGGACACAGAGAGGTTTCCAAAAGTATCTGCATGAGGTTGGTTGTTGGTGTGGCAGTGATTCTACACCTTAAATGTCACACCAAAAACATGGAACCACTTCACGCCACACAAACTAAAAGAGATTACATAATGTCATGATAAAACATCCTCCACCTTCGTCAGCAACACCAGCACAAGCTCATCACAGGGCGGTTTGAAGAGACGCCGGCAGAGAGCGAGATCAAAACATCTCTGCCTCGTCGGGCAGGAAGTGGAGCGGAAAACTCCTCTTTTTGAATCGGACTGATTGATGTCTGAGGAGTTTCAGTTCACTGCTGTCCTCTCTGATCGACAATCCTTCAGGCACTGAAGAGGGAAGCACCTAAGCTATCACCTTCATCCCAAATAAGGCAATTAAAGCAAGAAAAAGAATACACGCAGGAAACAATGGAGAGCAAATCAGAAGAAACGCAACACAGAACACAAAACAACCTCTTCAAGTCAAGACTGGGACACGTACAGACTGTCCGCTGTGTTCAGACATGAAGCTGGTCATACCAGGGTGAGTCTGATGAGGGAAGGAGACCCTGTTAGGACAACTCTACACGACTATGTCTTCATGTTAAAACAGCCTTTACTACACACACATCACCCCTAAAGAAGCGTTTTATATGAGTGTTTATACCACACACCTGGATCTCCACGCATGCACATGCTGGTGTGAGCAGGAACACAAAACAGGCCTCCATTCTTAAACCAAAAACAGCAGCGCTTCATTCTGAGCTGATAGAGCACCAGACAAGAAAATCAGGCAGAAATGAGCTCGCCTCCTGGCTCCTGCAATTTACAGCAGAGTGTAACCAAAAAGGGCTGCTAGCATCGCAAACACGCTGGTAAGCATATACTGATAGATATTCAGGCTGTGTTGAGCTCTTGTACTGATTGATTAGACCTCAGTAGAAAGAGTATGTGCATGTCAAAATGAAGTTTTCATTGAGGGTGAAACTTAAATATGGTCAGCATGGTTCCCAAAAGTCTCAGTTTTAGGGGCAGTGTGGATAAAGCCTCAGTGTTACTTTAACGTTGCAACAGCAAATCTGTCCAATCACATGCACGCATCTCCTTCCTCCCATCAGAATGACCCGCTCATACCACCTTAAAATAACAGAGCCGAAAAATCTGCATCTCTGACCCACCCTGCCCCTGATAACCATTAGAACTGATTATTACGTTTTCATCAATGTACATTATACAATTCTTAAGATTGTTTTTTCTTTTTTATACATAGCATACATCCAAAAGTGTATAATATCAGAGCCAGAGAAGGGAGGATGTGATGGCAGAGGAGATAAAAAAAGAGGAAGAGGGAAGGTAAAATGAGAGGCAACGGGGAATTAAAGGGGACGATCGAGACAGGAATAAATGGATCGAAGTAAGAAGGTGAACCAAGGGAAGAGATCCAAGCCTTCTCAGGTGGTATTTCTGGCCAGTGTGTGTATTTATAGAGCAGGGGAATGGTAATCAATAGGCTCATTAAGTCCTCCCGGTAGGAACAGTTCGATAGAAACACACGCAGCTCGTGTTGCCATCATTAAGCCCGTCTGCTTCCACACAGCCTCTCCTGAAGGTTCCTCTCCTCAGTTTCGCAGAGCAGCCAACCTGCAGGGTGAGAGAAGACGCAGAGAGAGCTTCATGAAATGACAGACGAGCCAAAAATGTGAACCTGAGGACGTTTCACCTGTCAGTCCCAACTGTGCACTTGGTTAATCATTGAGTTACCCTATGTCATGAGTGTGATGGTTAGATCATGCTTTTTAAACACACAATAACAAACAGAAAAAAAACTTTTGCAGCAGAAAAAAACCTTTTGCAGCAACAGCTTCATAGTCTGAAGTTAAAGTGCAGTTTTAGTCCATGGAGTCTGGTGCCCATCTGTGTCACTAATGATAGTATCAAGACCTTTATGATTGTTTTTTTCACCAGTGCCCGTTTGCCGCTAGTGCTTAGTTGGTTCCAATCACATTCTTCGTAAGGAGCTAAATTCTCTGAATCTCTTACGCGTCAGCGTAAAACGTCAGTACATCACTGCAAACTGTAACAGACTTGTTGGATTGTTAGTGTTAGATAACGGGGATGTGTTACAATTAAGATAAGTTATTGTGTGCTTGAGAATTACAAGGCTCAGTGAACGCATCACAGCAGCCAGTGTCTGTTTGTTTTTATGCTCAGAATCGTGCGACGCATCCGCACAAGAATTACACAGAGTGGAGTTGTTGTTTTTCTCAGCGTGGTTACAGCCAACAGTGACTGTTGTCGAGAGTTCCATTAAACCATTAATTGATGGTATGCATGCACTGCTGTTTAAAGTCCCTGTGAGGACTTTCTAAGTGATCCTGAAAAAGTCTCTCCTCAAGATATCTGTCTGATCCTAATCCACAACTTCAAATGAGATTATCAGCACCAATAGAGGTTATTTATAAATGATATTTCTTAGTTTCCTGATCAGGTCAGACAGAACCAGATTGATTTACAGCACGTTGAAGTCTCTATGACAACACCACACCAGCTGACAAAGTTTAGCAGTGAGAAGAGAGATCTGTGTTTTTCTCTGCTGAAAACTATTTCTGTGATTAATTTAGTAGAGATGGTGGAGACTGGAGCTGAACTGACAGACGGAAAAAGAACAGAAGAGAAGAAGAAAGATAAACAGGAGAGTGATAGAGCATGAGCCAAAGGCTAAAACATGAGCTAAAGGCTAAACCACAGGTTAATCTGTTTGTGATAATGTTTATTCCAACCCACATGCAGCAGTTATTCTGCAGTGATCTGATCAAACTTGAGAGTCTGTCAATAAAATGAAGAGTGAGGTTACGTTAGCTCTGATTGGTAGATGAGCAGGACAAAGGATTTACTGACGCTACACGTTAGCCTACAGATACGTCTCAGAGCACCGGGCTATCAGCGGCATTAAATATATCCGTCTACTTAACTCCAGAACAAACTGACAAAGTTTACTTGTTGTCACGTTTCAAACAGCAGCGCCGTGTAACTGTTGATAAATATCTTACCTCCTCACGTTATCCAGTAAAAAGTTGTCTTAATCAAAGAAAAGTAGTGTTCAAAAAGAAGATCTGATCTCCATTCATTTCCAAAACAAACACACACCTTATTAGACCCAATATGGGCCACATTCTCCTGACAAGTCCAGAAAAATGTCTTATTTCAAGATATTAAAAGATAAAATGAGGCCTGAATTGCTTAAAAATTTCTGCCGATGGGATGAGAAAAATGTTCTTGTTTACTTTCTTTTATTAAAACATTAGTTTTACTTCAAGGACTAAACAAGCACATTTTCTTTCCAACTGGCAGATTTTATTTTTACTCTTTCCTGCAATTCAGGCGTCACTTTTCTTTTAATATCTCAAAATACGTCACTTTTTCATATTGAGTCTCATAAGACAATTGTTTGTTTTTTTTACCAAAAAGAAGAGAAACACTTGCAAGGTTTTCCAAAACCAACAACTGCACTCGCAGAATGTGCTGGTTTGGCTGAAATGAAGTGTGTAGTATGTAGTTCTGTTTATTGTATGAGGCCCTTGGTTTTAGGGACACTACCGCCACCTGCTGTGATGAGTTATCAGTGCTTCCACAATATTACAACGCTAATATTTAACAGTCAGTTAAACAGTGAAGTAATGTAAAAGAAACATGGTGGTTCTCGTCACTTCTAGTTGTTACAGAGGTGATACTCATCTCACAGGTGACTGTTCACTCCAACAAAATGTACTGAATACAATAAAGACTGTTAACTTGTTTCAAACGGTGAGTTGATGCTTTGACTCTCTCCTGCCTTCATTTCTTTTCATTTCTTTTCTTTTTCAATCATTATATTATTGATATTTATTAAAGGACCGTATTAAGTCAAACTCCACTTTATTTAACGTCTCTTTGTGTCGTGCCAGTTTCTGTCACAGACATCCTGCAGCACAGGAGGCAAAGATAAGAACTCCTTAGCATCAAGAAAGCTGCTGCTGTTAGCATTGGTAAGTTTGTTTGAGGCTGTTAAAATTTTTTTACCTGTGGGAGCATGTGTTCATGTGTGTTTGTGTTTGAGACCCATCAGAGAGAGCTGGGTGTGGAACTCAGGCCACGTCCTGCTCATGCTGGTGTTTTTGGTGTATTTCTAGTGAGACTGTAGCAGAAATCCACCAAAGCCTCACGAGGTGAAGTAGGCGTGAAGAGAGATGAGGATGAGCCTGTTCGGTGCCTACACACCAGTGGGAGCGCAGGTGGGTGCAGGAACATTGGCTTCTCACCCGGTGTTGGTGCTGGGCAGGAAAACATCAACTGCTTTGGTCAGAATCAAGCAGGGACGGGTTAGCCGCTCTGCTTTGCATCAGTTCAGTGATTCTGCCTTCAGTTCTGTGTATGTTTGTGAGTGTGTGTGTGTGTGTGTGTGATGGGGGGTTGCTGTGTAATCTAGTTTCCTGACCACATGCTCCATGGTAACTGCTCATGTGCTGCCTGTTACTCAGAATGAACAGAACTCTGGTTGTACTCAGAGAAGAGTAGCAGGACTCGCTAACCTTCAGTCAGTCAGTGAGCGGTTTCCTGACCTCCTGAATCACCTACAGAGGCTGATTCTTACCGTCGAGACAGCTGGTCCTCCTTGTCCTGGGTACGTGAGCTCTCTCCACCCACTGAAGTGGCTCCTGCAGGCAGCTGGCTGAGCTGGTCCATCACCTCCAGCCCATTCTGTTCGGCTATCTGGTGGATGAGGTCATCCACCTGATCCTGAGGGGTGGTCAGTGTCATCGCTGAGCTCATGGAGTCCTCCATCACCTGGTGTAGGAGAGACCATGATGGATCAAACAGGGAAAGATCAAACTGGGTCTGCATCATTTGAACCATAAAACATCTGATCAAAGTTTCAGAAGCACCATAAACAAAAAGAAGCACAAAATATCTGCAGCTACTCACCGAAGTGTGAGTGTCCAGGTTTTCCACCTGGGTTTCAAACTTATCCATGACAGCAGAGATCTTCTGGAGATCCATGGACTTCAGAGCTCTGTCCAGGGCCTTGGTCACCTGACCCATGTTTTTGGATACCTGGTTTAGAAAATCAAACCCTTAATATTCTCTGAGGAGATGAAAGAGCTCAAAATATGCAGAATGATTAGTGCACATTCATTTTAAAGCCACACATGAACACTGTGTGATTAGGACCCTCAGCTTTACTTTGGAAGATCAAAGAAGAAGAAACAAAGCTCCCAGAGCAGGGAGACACAGACGGATAAAGAAATGGAAACATGTTTGTATTAAAGACCTTGGTGCACATTTCTTAAAAACTTCAATGTTTGAGCTTTTATCAAACTGCTCTCAAGTCCTGTGGGTCCTGTGACACAACATCGTGTCATGAGATGATTTATCTGCAACTTCACACAACAAAAGGTTACGCTGGATGAGATGAATTTCAGGATGAATGAAGCTCTCTGTCTATTTCTACTCCATCAGAGTCTCAGAGTGTCAGAGACCTCATCCTGTTCATCCTGTAAATTCTGATGCCAATATTTGATTGCAGTGTTTTTTCCTTCACTAAACCTCTAAAATCCAAATCTGTTTTTGTCTTTTTCTTCAGTTTTTTACTCTTTTACTCTGTTTTACTCTCATATAACATGCAGTTGAAAATAACTCCAAATATTGAAAGTTCAAAGTATTCCAGAAAAATGGGCCAAAGCTTTTACTCACAGTACATTTTTGACTGTTTTATAGTCAAAATAAGAAAAAAAAGGTTTAGGTGTTAAAGGGTTAAATAAAATGACTGAAAACAGTTGCTGTATAATCTAAAGCATGGTGTGTGAAGGAGCTGAGTGAACACACAGTAACTTACTGCTTTCATAGTGACGGCAGTCTGGACTTTAGAGGCCACAGCATCCACTCGTGAAGACATACGCAGCCAGTTAAGACCTTCATTTTTTTTCCGGATGGCGTTCTCTGCATAGACTCGGGCAACATCTACATTCTTCTGCTGCAAAGCCTGTTGATGTGATGAAAAAAAAAACAAACAAAGAAAACAGCAAGAGGTCAAAAACATCATCTCTGAATAGTTCACTTTGTTTCACCCACAGTGAATAAACGGTCAGAACTTTATTTAAATGTGGTTTTGTGTGCTGCAAAATGTGATGCTTCAAGATCAGGTGAATGATGGATGTTAAATGATCATAAAGAAGCACAGTTAGCGTCAACATGTCATTTGGATAAACTCCTGAAATTATGGACTCCATGAAGTCTACACTGAACCTGCTGCTAATGCTTTGGAGAGTTATAAAAACAAACAGCAGCATTAGCAGCAGTAGCATCCTCATTCCAAATGTATGTGAGCTTTCAGACAGAGTGTGAGAAGTGAAGACCATCATGACTCAAGAGGAAAATATTTCCAGACAGTGAGACCAGGATGACACAAGAAAACCTGAGTGTCTTCACAGTAATCTTCAAATCCAGCATGCTCCTCAAACAGGAACAGAGAGGCCGTCAAATGTACAGCTCATAAGTTACCTCAGTATCAGTGGTGGACAGTAACCAGTGTATACTATCATTGACTGACCAGCTGACTTCTTCAGATGATTTGAATTCTTTAAATACTGTGTTCTGCCATCTTGTGGCAGAGTTAGTAGAGAGAGAGTATAAAAATAGAGTAACTAACCCAGGGGTCGGCAACCCAAAATGTTCAAAGAGCCATATTGGCCCAAAAAAACAAAAACCAAACCTGTCTGGAGCCGCAAAAAATTAAAAGCCTTCTATAAGCCTAATATGAAGGCAACATAGGCTGTCAGTATATTAGCTATATAAGCCTACTATTAAAATGACTAAGTAGGCTACAAATAAAAAATGAGCATTCATGATTAAATGTTTATTTTCCTGGCAGCACATCCTGGAGAGAATGACGCACCGCGTGACTACTCTGCTGTACGATATTTGGTGCTTCAAGTTTAACTTCCATTACAATATTAATGTTTTATGTTTTGTTGCATTGATTAAATTATAGAAATACAAGTGTGGCGCCCTGAGGTATCATTGGGTTGAGCACCGCGGAATAGCAGAATAGCATCGGTGAATGGTTTCCCACGCTTTATTATCTCCCGGGCTGCAACAAAACTTGCAGCAGTAGTAGAGTTTGGAGATGCAATCCACTTCTTGAAACTATTTTTACGGTCCTCTAATTTTACTGCAATTGCACTTTTTCTCTCAGTCCCAACTGGGTGCTCGGCTGCAAATATAGCATGTTTTACCTGAAAATGTCGTTCCAAATTGCCCTTCTTGTTATTTGACAACTTCTCATTGCAAATCAAACATGCAGGCAGTCCTTCAGCACTGGCAATGAAAGCAAACGATTCTGTCCATTCTTCTTTTAATCTTCTGTTCTCAACAGCAGTCGTTCTCTTTTTCCCTTCTCATTGCCCGTGACACACCCTCGTTTGTTTACAACAGCCACCTGTACTGTGTGTCGCAGGCTATGACGCAATTCTGCTATTTGGCGCAATTCTGAAATTCAGTATTTATTGCATTAATTTTTACAGCATAAGGATATTTGTGTCAGCTTTCCCCCCTAAAGAAACCATATTAAAACAACAACAACAACAACAAAATATCATTTTTTTTCCATTTTCACACATTTTTGAAAAAGCTCCAGGGAGCCACAAGGGGAGTGCTAAAGAGCCGCATGCGGCTCCGGAGCCGCGGGTTGCCGACCCCTGAACTAACCCAACCCAAAACAGCCCCGCCCAAACACTGTTGTCATCCTCTCCAGGCCAGCTACAGCGTTAACACTGAGTGTTACACAACTGACAGAGGAAACGAAACATGACTGGATGATTACTGTATTCCAGTATGAAGAGGCAGATGGCTTTTTATGAATCTCTGAACAATACAGCGAGCAGTGATGGACCTGCCTCTAACAGAGACATCAGAGCGAAGATAAAGGAGGACTGTGATTGATTTCTTCAGATATCTTCAATCCAGAGACGACTTTGACCAAAAAATATTAAAAGCTGAGAGGAGGAAGCATTGAGTCAAGTTAAAATCTTTGATGAAGCATTGAAAGGGAATACCAACAAGTTTTATTTATCTTTTCATTTTGATAGGGGTCTTTTCACGATAAATTGGAGATGGAAGAGAAATACAAACATAAAGTTAGCTGAGGAGGATCGGTTAGATATATGTAAGACACAGTCCTCCACCTCCAGCTCTAATCTTTGGAGAGAACTCAGCTGGAAGAACATTTTGAGGGTTTTTTTTTAATACGCCTTAGATTCAAGAGTCACTGAGTAACAACCCTGAGCATGCTCAGTGCTGGAGCACATGTGACATAATGTGTCATTTTCACACATTACTGGAATGTCTAAAAACTGCTTCTCACTGGATAGATGTAAAAAACATGATCAGATCAGAAACAAGCTCAGAACTTGATTTTAACTTTAGTGTTATATACCTGAGAATTGTGCCAACTGGGCTTAAAATAAAAGACAGGTATGTATTACAAGAACTATTAGCTTGTACTTAAAAGCTATAAGAAGAAGGTGTATGAGTAAAGAATCCCTAACTCTCTGTGAACAGAGAGAAACTGACAAAAAATATCATCACAGAACAAGTGTCTGTCCGTCTAAGACAGGGGTCGGCAACCCGCGGCTCCGGAGCCGCATGCGGCTCTTTAGCACTCCCCTTGTGGCTCCCTGGAGCTTTTTCAAAAATGTGTGAAAATGGAAAAAAAATGATATTTTGTTGTTGTTGTTGTTGTTTTAATATGGTTTCTTTAGGGGGGAAAGCTGACACAAATATCCTTATGCTGTAAAAATTAATGCAATAAATACTGAATTTCAGAATTGCGCCAAATAGCAGAATTGCGTCATAGCCTGCGACACACAGTACAGGTGGCTGTTGTAAACAAACGAGGGTGTGTCACGGGCAATGAGAAGGGAAAAAGAGAACGACTGCTGTTGAGAACAGAAGATTAAAAGAAGAATGGACAGAATCGTTTGCTTTCATTGCCAGTGCTGAAGGACTGCCTGCATGTTTGATTTGCAATGAGAAGTTGTCAAATAACAAGAAGGGCAATTTGGAACGACATTTTCAGGTAAAACATGCTATATTTGCAGCCGAGCACCCAGTTGGGACTGAGAGAAAAAGTGCAATTGCAGTAAAATTAGAGGACCGTAAAAATAGTTTCAAGAAGTGGATTGCATCTCCAAACTCTACTACTGCTGCAAGTTTTGTTGCAGCCCGGGAGATAATAAAGCGTGGGAAACCATTCACCGATGCTATTCTGCTATTCCGCGGTGCTCAACCCAATGATACCTCAGGGCGCCACACTTGTATTTCTATAATTTAATCAATGCAACAAAACATAAAACATTAATATTGTAATGGAAGTTAAACTTGAAGCACCAAATATCGTACAGCAGAGTAGTCACGCGGTGCGTCATTCTCTCCAGGATGTGCTGCCAGGAAAATAAACATTTAATCATGAATGCTCATTTTTTATTTGTAGCCTACTTAGTCATTTTAATAATAGGCTTATATAGCTAATATACTGACAGCCTATGTTGCCTTCATATTAGGCTTATAGAAGGCTTTTAATTTTTTGCGGCTCCAGACAGGTTTGGTTTTTGTTTTTTTGGGCCAATATGGCTCTTTGAACATTTTGGGTTGCCGACCCCTGGTCTAAGACAACCACAAAGGGTGAAATTATACTGTAAGAAAATCTTCATAAACCAGTAATCATTTTTTTATTATTATTTTCATGTATTTTATTGTGACAAACAGACGTTTCTCTACACTAAAGAAATTCCTGAACTAATAGGACTAAAGAGATTCTTGGATACTAAGGAACTAGTAATTTATAACATTGAGTAACACAACTCCCCTTATCCTCCTTGTTTTATGTGTATAAAAATTTGGGAATTATTTATTTTATTTTTTTTATTTTAAATCCATTTACTGTATCACATATCATGTAAAAACACCTATTCTCACTCATGATGAAGGTCTTCCTCAAGATGTTGCCATAGTTTGTTTGTTTATATATATATATATATATATATATATATATATATATATATATATATATATATATATATATATATATATATATATATACATATGTATATTAGTGCTGTCAGACGATTAATTAATCTAATTAATTTCCTTATTTATAATTAATTAATCTAATTAATCTCATTTTAATCTCATATCTGCTTAAAGTACCAAAATTCACATTTTCACTGGTGAATAAATAAAACCAAAGTCTGGGAAATTTGTCCAGAAAATTCTAAACTCAATCAGACAACTCAAATTACACTGTTAGTGTGTTTCATAAATCAAATTCAAAATAAGAAAAATGTCGAGGACATCCAGCAAACCAATTAGGCCTGATGCATTATTAAAGAATGTAGTACAAATGTAGATAAATAAATTCAAAAATAGAATAAGACTGAGTCTTAAATATGCCATTCCTGTTGTCACCTGGGCTTTGTTTTGTTTGACTAGAGACGCATGTGTGAATTGATGTGCCACTGCCATGTACAGGTCCTCCAGCTGGCCAATATCAAAATGTTTGTGTGCTATATATATATATATATATATATATATATATATATATATATATATATATATATATATAAAGTACAAAGAAATTAGGACTATGATTCAGAGAGGGGTTGGAGATTAAACTCAAACTGTAGGACACTGAATCCATTGTGAATGGTGTGCAGCTAATGCCAGATGTGTTTACCTTCTTAACTTTGGCCTGCTCCTTTTCAGATTCCTTCTCTGCCTTCTTGGCAAGTCGCTCAAGCTGCTTGGAACTGAACTGTAAACCAAAACACAAGGATATATAAACCAACCAATTCACAACCCGCCTTTACAAGTTAGATCACGTGAATTTGGATTCACAATCTCAGTGACACTTACCTTCAAATTAAACAGTACATCTGTGGAGGGAAGATAAAAAGAAAACAGAATTAGAATAGTGTATCAGAGTAGAAGGGATACAGAGGTGATACTCAGAGTGTAGTGTGTAAACTGTTAGCATGGATTGATTCTTCTAAAGTAATGCTACAATAACTTTTAAGAGGCAGATATAAGGTGTGTCTCGCTGCTTAGTTTGTCGCAGCTCTTCAAATCATGTGTTTTAGTGGCATTCGTTTTTATAACGTATTGTCTAAGACAATAGTCTGAGTTCAAAGAAGATTTGATTTTAAAGCACAGGTGACATTAATCGTCAGTGCTGGGACAGCGGTAACATGTGAAAAACGAATCAACTAGACCCCAAGAACAGGTCTGACATCTGGTCCAGCTAACACCCACCCAAGCTAACAGGCTAATAATAGAAATCTGGTTTAGAAGCTTTAAACGGAGGAAACCTTGATCCGGATCGACCGTTCAGATGTAAACACGACATACCATCCATGTCGAGACGAGGATGATTCGAAGTTATAACCGGAAAATGTACTTCAGCTGATCAAAAGGGAAGCCTCGATTTGTTTTGATCCGAGAAACTGGAAACACACTTCCTGGTCTGAGAGCAGTTCTTCTTCTACGATTTTTTTTGTGTGTCCACCACACAATGAATGAATATCTTATCGCCTCCAAGTGGTAGCAAGCGGGACTTAGTTAAAAATAAACCCCAGCCTTTTAACTTCTTTATTTTTATGAAGAAATGTTATAACATTGATCCTCTTAACTTCAAAATATAACTAGAAAATTAAGAGCCATTAAGTATATGACACTGACATTCCTTTGAAGTTTTTTTATTTAGTTATGTCCATTATTCATTATTTAAGTTTGAATAGATACATTTATTTACACTTTTATTATTCCTTTTAAAGCCCTTTTAAGACCCATCTACTTTAAAGAGCACCTTTTTAACATAAAAAAAAAACTTGAAAAGAAAGTTTTCCTTGTCCCTTTCAAGTTTGCTTGTTATATCCAGCATGCATACAAAACCCTCAAGTTTCTTTCACTAAGCGTATAGGATTACAGTAGTTAAACTGTATAGACATTTTTCTCCAAATATAACCAGTTTAATCCCACTGGCATAGCTGCCACACCTTTTTTACTGTTTGATTAAGATTTACTGTGAACGAGAAATCTGTTTCCGTATTTAAACTTGATCACCATACTGAGTCCCAGTTGTCTTATCTGGACATAACATTGGCTTCAAACCAACTACACTTGCTGAACACTAGATTTAAAGTATTAAATTGATGGAACTTGATCTAACTGAGAAAGAAAGAAAGAAAGAAAGAAAGAAAGAAAGAAAGAAAGAAAGAAAGAAAGAAAGAAAGAAAGGAAAGATAAAGAATTTATGAGAATTCTGCGGCTCATTGTTTTCACCACTAGATGGCGCCCCCAGAATAAACCATGCCTGAGTGTTCTCAAGAATTAATAGCCAACTTTATTGGCCCAGATACTTAAAAGTGAGAAAACCTAAAGAAATCGTATTTTGTTTCGAAAGTTGTTTCCTAGGAGGAAGCATTTTCATCGTTATTACCGGTACATGCAGAACAAGGGGCTAAAAATACAGAATTAACTGTGAGGAGTCACAGACATGTCCCAGTTTGTCAAAATGTTCAGAGGAAGGCCAAAGGTGGAAAATCAGACCGTCAAACACGGAGAGATGGAAAATCTCCAGGAGAGAGAGGAGTTCCTGATGAAGAAGAGAAGATATCTGGAGACTGAGATTGAGCTGGAACTTCAGATTGCAAAGACAAACAGCGGGAAAAACAGACGAGGTGAGAATCAGCTTGTGAGTTATTTATGTCAGCAGCACATGCGTGTTTACAACACTATTTACAGCTTACAATACTAACAGCTAGTGGCCCTATTAAAACGCTGTTTTATGGTCATTGCTAAAAAAAAAAAATAAATAAAAAAAAAAAAAAACAAAAAAAAAAAAAAAAAAAAAAAAAACCTTCAGCTAATACATAAACATCAGATTCAGGAAAAGGCAAGTTATGCTAGATCAGTTAAAATTACTATAATGTCTGAGAGCTTTATCCAAAACAATGTTTACAGTAACCTAAAAAGTCATGTTCTAACCGCATTACAGTGTTAATAAGTCATCTATATTTTATGTGTAACTTTTACTGAGTTGAACACTTGCTTTCATATCCTGTCCCTCCCAGTGGCTCTGCAGGCGCTGAGAAGAAAGAAGTGGTACGAAAAACATCTCACGTACATCGACTGTGCCATAAAGGCCTTAAAGTCTGCTCACGAAAACATGTAAGCTGAGAAATATCAGCGAAAGAGAGGAATTAACATCAGACTCTGACAGAAAATATGGTCATTGGCACAGGTGGCGCTGTGTAACACTGCTGAGTAAACATCTGATCAGTATTTACGTGTTTGATAACAGCTAACCACAAATATCACTGGCTCCTCCTCTGTTGTAAGTACTTCAATTTTTTTAGAAGAGCTGAACTGTAACTGAATGTTTGTCCTTATTCAGAAAAATTGTCAACAAGGTGAACGATCTGATCAAGGACTTTGAGGATGGGGACGCTGAGACTGTGACCATGTCTGTGAGTTTAGGCCTACATTACAATGAGGTACTGTCCCCTCAGGAATTCAACAGGAGTGATGCTCCTGTTAGAAAGTACCTGAATGTATGTTACATCATGCCTTATTACCCATGACCTGATGTGTGACTGTAAGGAGAAGTGAGCGTGTGATATGGAGGACATCTTCTTAAAGTTAAGGGGTGTGTGTGTGTGTGTGTGTTTTTTTTCCCATCAGGATGAGCTGCTGGCAGAGCTGGAGAGGCTGGAGAAGAATCTGGACAAAAGTCTTGTGGAGAATGACATTAAGGAGGAAAGAGTCTGTGATCCAGAAGAGCTGCCCACTGCAGCACGTTCTCATCCAGGTAAGAACCACCTGAAGAAAAAGATACAACAACACATCTACACCACAGACATCACATTAAACTACTCTTTTTTAAAAAAAAAAAATTGCCTCCACAGTCGACTCTGGGGACGACGAGGTTGAAGATCAGTTGGACTACCTGAGGCGCTGGATCAACGCTCCATAAACACACAATCAGCCTCCACACACCAGAATTTAAAGGAGCAGAGGAAAGTGAAGGTTGGAATTAAAAAGGTAAACATTATTATTATTGTTTTGTTTACGTGTGTTTGCAATGTTTGTAAAAGAGTGTGCCAGTTAATGCACACGAAGCTCCTGTTTCATCAAAACACAAGTCTGTGTGTTTGTCACACGTTTCTCACCCTGTCCTTGTTTTTCTTTTCTTTTTAACTGTGAGTAAGTCAGTCTTTATAGAACACTCTTCACAGCTCAAAGTCACAAAGTGCTTCACAAGAGATAAATAAAAAATAATTAAAAAAAAACAAAATACAGCAAGTAAAATAATCAAGACATTAAACGTGCCATGTAGAGTACATCAGTCAGTTTATGACAGTGTAAAACACCCACCTGAACAGGTGGGTCTTTAACTGGCCTTTGGAAATGGGCATGGAGGCTGTTGTTAGAGAGTTCCAGAGGTTTGGGGCCACAGATTAAAACGCTCAGTCACCTCTGGTTTTCAAGCTCATCTGCGGCACAGCCAGGAGCCTTCTTTTTAGAGGACTTCAGTGACCAGCTGGAGATGTAAGAGTTGAGATGCTCACGTATATAAGAAGGTGTCTAACCATGGAGGTTAGTGAGGAGCAGGAGACGTCTCTGTCAAGCTGTCAGTGAGGAAAATGGTGGAAACACCCGCCACTGACTTTGTCAGTTTGGTTATTTGGGGTTATCTTTGTTATTGTCTAAATTGTTGGAGTAAGAAATGTTGAACTAATGAAAATGGTGTTTCCTCTCATTCATTCATAGTGATATCAGAGGGAACTATTACTGAGCTCATTGAAATTCAGACCAAATAGGAAAAACACTCATGTGAACAATGTCCTCAACTTATTGAGTGGTGTAAATATATTTGATATTTGATTGAACTCCACCATGAGGACAAGTCTTAATAAGAAAAAGAAAGCACAATAAAATAAATTTAAATAAATAAATAGCCGTATAAATGTAGGAAGGATGGTGCTTTTTTGATAGAGATACATCCAGTCTTAGAAATACAAGTAACAGGTAAAATGACTTTATTTCATTGCAGAGGAATGTTGACACTTAAAACACATGTGTTTTGGCGTCAGGTTTAGCAGTTTATCCAAATTAAGAAAATTCTTCCTGGACAAAGAGTTGTAGTCTGATGTTTATGAATTAAATTGTCGTAATCGTAATTGACTTGTGAGGTTTATGAAACCTCATCTTTCTAACTTGGTGATGGACATGCATTGATTTAAAGTGAGTTATTATTCACACACACACACACACACACACACACACACACACACACACCATATATTTGTAGGTAAGTTATGACCTTAGAATATGTATGCTTACAAGTCTACAGCTTATCTTATCGTTTTTTAATGTTAAAAAAAGGTTTAAAACATCAGCATCTAACAAGTGTTTGGGATGGGGGGGGGGGGGTCCCATATCCCGTTTCTTATTTAGAGGAGGATTTAGAGGAACATGAGGCAACTGGCTCGCTCGACAAAACATTCAGCTCATTACAACAAACAAAATTTAATTAACAAAATACCCGGTTAACTTAAAAATTGATCGCCTTAAAATTAACACAAGAATATTCCCAAACAATATAAAAGGTCGATGATTTCACCCTTAATGTTTGACATCTTTTTCATCCTTTAAATTTCCCCATTTGGTCCCCATTTCTGACTGCACTCTGTTGATCTCATGTCCAATAATCCTCAGTCCCAGAAAGAAGACACCCCCCCTCCAGTGGCGGCTCTAGAACATTTATCATGGGGGGGGCAAAGGGGTGGCAGAAGGTCTAGACAGGCTGGCATGGGACTACGTCAGTGCAGTATGCTGAAATTCTACTATATATGTTAATGGAGTCAACAAAAGGTCCACAAAAAACTTTGACACATTTTAATGATTAATATTATTATGCCCTCTGATAAACAGAGAAGTAAGCATATAAAATACAGACAGTATTTTGGCATACATTCATTTCAAATACCTCAAAATAAAATACAATAACAGTGATTAAATAGTAGTTTTAGACATATCTTCAAGAGATCTTTAAACAACGATTGTTGTGCTTTTCAGCAAAACCTCTCACAAATAAGTTGAAGTCTAGTGCTTTGGCACGCCTTTCCTCCATACTGAGAACAGACAGATTTTACAGATGATCATCTGCCATGGTGGAGCGACAAGACATGAAAAAGTCAGGGTTAAACTCCTTTCATAATATTTCACAGTAGTGGCACAAGTATTCCAGGAGGAGAATTTCAGGTTTATGTATTTAAATGGAGGCGTGGACAGGGAGGAGTCGGGTACTCCAACATGTGCGCTCAATTCCACGTTGATTGGGATGTACCAAGGAAAAGTGCCTGGATTCATGTGTGCGCACAGATTTATACATCTGAACATTTTTGTGCGTACGATGTTTTCTGGATTTGAGCGTACGCCATGTTTCACTTGGTAATCCACGCAAGTCTTTGTACATGAGGCCCCTGGTGACTGCCATAGAGGAAAGCTCCACAGCACTGGTTGGACTGAAGGGGCGCTTGGTTCAGGTTCTGAAGGGGCTGGCAAGGAACAAATAAACAGCTTATGCCCTTTCCCCCCCGTTTTTTTCAATTAAAAAACTCTTTTGCAATTTTTTAATTCTTTACATTTATTTGTATCTATGCTCATTTGTACACTGTGCAAATCAAAAGTTATTTGTGATAACAGATGTATGTTTCATCTATAATCTACAGACTTCTATAAGTACACACATCAGCAGCATTTTAAGCTACATATATCATGCCCTACTGCACCACATATATAATGGATTAGTAATGTTAATACGTTTAATGGAGAAAGTAAAAAGTTTGTGTTATACTGAAAGAAAAAGCAGGGCATTTAAGTAGAGGAATGCAGTGGTGATTTCCTTTATCAAACAGTTTATTGAAACAAAATCAAACAACAGTGGTGGTTATAAAGAAAACACAACTATTTGTTGGTAACTTGCAGCAGAGCGGCTCCCACTGTCAGTATTCATCAAACCCACAGACTGTATAATGAAATCAAACCCTGGGTGAGAACATGTCAGCAGCAGATAGAATCAGAAGTAGCAGAACAGACGCGCCCTCTGCTGGACGCACCCCGTCATGATATGTTTCCTGAATTTCCCGTCATCATTTTCTGCATTTAGTGTTCTATAAAAAGTGTTCTCGCTTTAGCTCTGATAAATAACTTACTGACAATAACAGTCAAATACCTGTCACATTTTACAACCAACTACAGGAAACATTTGCATCACTACAAAATAGGTTTTCCATTAATCCTGTCACGTCTTCATGTCCCATCTTTTAGAAACTCATGTAACCATAAATCCTGGTTCATGTGGTCTATTTTTGTGCCATGATCCAGGAATAAACATGTGAGTGTTCTGTAATTTGTTTCCATAACAAATCAAGAGTTTACACTAATTTATCCCCGTCTACTCTTTAAATCCAGAACTTCTTACTACTGCTCAGGATTAGAGATTGTCCCTCAGACAGTACAGGCGACATCTCGGAGAGAGAGAGAGAGAGAGAGAGAGAGAGAGAGAGAGAGAGAGAGAGGAAAGTCACCTGAAGCCTCAAACAAAGAACACATCTCAAATATCTGCTGTCATAGACTGACAATGTGAGAGCTGTGTGTGGACATGTAGGAACTGAAGGACAGCTGAGTGAAGCCTGATGGGGTCTGGAGCAAGCCAGAAGGAAATTACAGGTATGACGACTACATTTAAACTCAGAGAACAGAAGAAAACAGAGAAAACCAAAACATTTATGACCACAAGATGAGCCGGGGGTTTGTACTGATCAGATTTAAGAATTGCTGCTTCTGGAAAGGATTAAATTAACCACATAAGAACTATTCTGAATGTGTTTGACCTGAAGAAGAAGGAACATTAAGTGAAACTAAGATACGGGCTGTGAAAGAGGGACAGATGTGTCTTACTTTACTTCTTTCAGCTTTATGAGCAGTAGGATTAGGGATGTGGGCACAGACCATTTCAGACTCAGGAGTTTTTGTGTGGTTTGTTCTTCCCTCTTGGATGAAGATGTTAATTTTTCTTTTTTTCATCATCATTATTGTGCAGGTAAAGCTGGAGAAAAGGATCACATTACCATCGGTAAATCAAGGCCCTTAATATTTATTTCACTGTGTGTGCATGTTTTTGTCAGAGTCTGTGTGTCAGGTGTCTTGGAATGTAGGTGAAAGTATTTAGAAACCTCTGTGTTGATCACTGTGAATGATTACTGTCGTCCTGCTTATCAGATGAGGAAACAACTCTAACGCTCTTAAGAAATTAGCTCAATCCAATTTGAATAGTGCTGTTGCTCTTCATACTAAACTGAAATGCTCTGATCAGACACGCAAATCTACACACACACTTCTGGAAGGTCCTCCAGTCAGCAGGGAACTCAGAGATCCAGGAGCTGCTTTTTGTCAGTCCATCAGGATCTGCTGTTCACATCACTCTAAATGTTCCAACAGGAAGTCATCCTACGGTTTATTTCTGTTTTCAAGAGTTCTGTGTTTACACAGTCCTCAGGTTTCATCCCATAATGCATCATTTAGCACACAATTACATTCTGAATTTCTTTCTTGTGCACAACTAAAAAGCGCAAAACAGCAAACTGAGCAAGTGTTTGTCTTATTTTTAATAAGATTTAAAAAATATATAATTAAATTAGACTTATTGAGACACGTTTACCTGACAATTACAGAAAATGTTTTAATAGGCCTATAGTCATATTTAAAGCATACATTGCCTGACTTCCTTGTAAAGTGTAAAAAGAAAATGTCTGTGGGCCGAGAAAAATGTAGATGTTTAGTTTTTGTATGGAGACTTTATTCTGATTTCAAGAAATTAAACAGGCAAACTTTTCTGGCATCAGTTTTGTCTTTTGGTATTCGAAATAACAACAAGTAAAATAGTCTCTCTCACCAAAGTAAGTGAGTAACTGATTCAAGAAAAACATACAATACAGTGGATGAAAACACATATTGTGGAAAAGACTCCACACAAATCAAACCACGACTCCTGCAGTTACACATTTTTATGGTTGATTATTTAAAAAAATAAATAAATAAATCAGACTATTCTTAATACTGAATTCTTTTTAAGTACTGTTTTTCTTGTTCTTAAGTATTCATTTGCTAAAGTTAAGATTTCATTAACAAAAGAATAAACTCTTATTTTTTCCAAACATTCAGTGTTAGCATTGTGCTTCAGGAAATTTGTTTTCAAACCTGATTATTAGCATTTTCTTCTTGTTCTAACACTCCTCAAGGCC